>RPFO01001710.1:0-85631 GCA_009746045.1 Mesostigma viride
CTAAACGCCACGCATCATCACACGATGAACATAATGATGTCAGGTTGGCATGCCGCGTGGCCCAAGGGGGCTGTCTCTTCTAACAAGCAATTACCTTGCGCACGGGTCAGTCAGTAAGGCGGCCGTTGGGGGGGGCTGAGCCCAGGCGCGGGCACGACGCCAACCCCGCTGTTGGGACCGGGGCAGCTCGCAAAGCCGCCGCTGTTGAGCAGGGATGGCGCGGCGCAGGCAAATGACGCAGGTTTGATCCGCATAAGAGAGCTCGCAGTGCCGCAGACAGAATGATCGAGTCGCGTAACACCTTTACACTAGCACGAGGTTCAGGAGTTAGGCTCATAGTAATGCGAAAAAAATTTGCTTGGTCAAATCCATAAAAAACCGAGCCATCACTGCCTTTCATTACCTGGTTTTCCCTTTCGCCTTGAAGCCGTGGCGCCGTGTCTTGGCACAATCTGGGCAGTAGTACTTCCCTTGTATGCTTTCCAGCACAAGTCTTGATGGCGCCGAGTTGTCTACTTGAGTTAGACCCCGCTTGGTGCACCATCGTTTGTTCGTTCGACCCATGCATTTCACGACCACTGGTCGAGCTTGTGGGGATGGCGGCGAAGAGGAAGATGGATGCCCATGATTCGCACTTGGAGCTGGAGTCGGAGTGGCTTGCTGGTGGTCATCGATCTCGCACTGCCCGGCCCCCGCGTGCACCGAAGAAGACACATAGATCCATACACATACAAGATCATGAATTAAGCGCAACACTTTGTCCTCAAAGGGGGACCAGGAAAAAAAAAAAAAAAAGGTAACCTCGGAGGGGGGCCAAAACAAATGTACTTAACTATATTGTAGCCCAACTGGTTAAACGCAAGTCCGCAGAGGAACGGTGCCACATGAAAAGGTGCAAATTTGTGGCCACAAGTGCAATACACCCTAGTACAACGAGCGGATAAATACGGCATACCTGAGTCAGCGGCGCATCAACCAGCACAGCAGCTTGCTCTTCACCTCCTTTGCAATTGTCCCTGCCCCTGGTGGCATATATGCGCTCCTTCGTTGCCGCATCATCCACCACGTCGTCGACCATGCCATCTTGTCCTTCGACTTTGCCATCGCCATCATCATTGTCGTGGTCCTTGTTCCTAGCTTGGACCTTGTCCTCCTCCTCGTCCCCCTCCTCCTGCTGCTGCTCCTCCTCCTCGTCAACGTCATCGTGGTGGCGGCTGTTGTTGTTGTTGTTGTTGTTGTTGTTGTTGTTGTTGTGTTGTTGTTGTTGTTGTTGTTGTTGTTGTTGTTGTTGTTGTTGTTGTTGTTGTTGTTGTTGTTGCTGTTGCTGTTGCTGTTGCTGTTGCTGTTGCTGTTGCTGTTGCTGTTGCTGTTGCTGTTGCTGTTGCTGTTGCTGTTGCTGTTGCTGTTGCTGTTGCTGTTGCTGTTGCTGTTGCTGTTGCTGTTGCTGTTGCTGTTGCTGTTGCTGTTGCTGTTGCTGTTGCTGTTGCTGTTGCTGTGCTGTTGCTGTTGCTGTTGCTGTTGCTGTTGCTGTTGCTGTTGCTGTTGCTGTTGCTGTTGCTGTTGCTGTTGCTGTTGCTGTTGCTGTTGCTGTTGCTGTTGCTGTTGCTGTTGTTGTTGTTGTGTTGTTGTTGTTGTTGTTGTTGTTGTTGTTGTTGTTGTTGTTGTTGTTGTTGTTGTTGTTGTTGTTGTTGTTGTTGTTGTTGTTGTTGTTGTTGTTGTTGTTGTTGTTGTTGTTGTGTTGTTGTTGCTGCTGCTGCTGCTGCTGCTGCTGCCGCTGACAAAGCAACCAAAACCGATAATCCGTGCGACCAAGCCATGAAGTAAGCCAGCGTATCCAGGAACCCTATAGATGTGGTCATCTGAGCCGCGCCTGTCGTTGCCATGGCCACCACATGAACTGCTTCCACCCTGCAGCAAGGGCGGGCTTGACACGTTTTTTCGTTGTGCCTTGATGAAAGCGGCACCACGACGTAACCACCATTTGCCGAGGTTGGACTTGAACATAGCACGCCAATAAGAACGTGCATATGACCGGTTGATAAACTTGTCCCCAAAGCAACAAATCAATTTTGCCTGCACCAGAACAAGTAGCAAAAAAAAAAAAAGAAAAGAAACATAACATCATTTAAATCCTTTTTCTCTAGCAAAAAATACTCACCTTAAAACTTGCAAGCTAAAAACAATCATAACAAATGCACTACCAACAAACAACCATGTGTGTGGAAGCCAGTATGGTGTTGGCGGATTGGGGGGCCCGGCTGGTCTACCCAACCCAATGATACTTATCTATTGCCATGCACACTCCTGTTATTAAGAACAACCAAAGCTCGCATGCAAGCAAGGGTGCAAATATTTGGTAACCTTTTCAGGAGACCGCATGAATGAAGAACTTGGATGTGGTAGTGATGCCACACAGGTCTAGTGGGTGGAAAAATAACACGGACTTTAATTTACCCTATGCACTACTGCTCTAAACCCTAGACTGTATTCACTCACTTTTGTCAGGCCAACAACCGTCCCGCCTGGTTAAAGAAACATCAGTGATGGCGTAATGTTCTTACAAACGACGTCCCCATTTCAGCCCTGTATCACTCACCTCACCGCCAAGGCCAGGAGGACACAACTCAGCTCCGTTCATGTCCTTAAAACCTTCTTTCCCGCTGTGATAAGTCGTGCCGTGTCTTGCCATGCCCTCAAGCACACTGCTCGTGAATGGCACTGTTGAGTGGGCCAGGATGCCGCCCATCACCATCGCCTTAAGGCTTCTGTCATGTAGCACCAGAGCCCCTTTGGGCCCAACCCATGCGCCATAATGCAAGGCAGTGTCCCGAGTAATCTCCCATAACTGAGCGAGCACCTGTGATGCCCCTGAAGCTTCAAACGTCTCTCCACCCCATTGGCCGGTTCCGACGACCTTTTTTATGGTTCATTACAGGGAGGATGCCGGGGGGGAGCAGAGGGGAGGGGCGGGAGGGGGGAGACAAACAATAGAAGAAAAATTTAGAACCAGAAAGTTAAGCAATTTGTGGGTTGTAATAGTAAAAGAAATCAGTAAACCTATAATGCAGAGTATTGGAGTAATGTCGTATTGCATGGGCTGGACGGGAATTTCAGGGGGGAAAATGATAGAAAAAGTTTTGATGGCTTGTCAGAGCTATTGCTCTCGTCTTTTGTACGTCTTATTTAGGCGGAAATATAATAACACAAGGTGTGAGTCAACAAACAAACCAATAAGGACGCGCAGTCACCACAATGCAGGTGGCAAAGACCCCGTACAGCAAGCACATAAACAATTTTACCACTTTCAGTTGTATAGCCCCGCTAGGCATTGAAGAAGCCATGCTGAGTTTACCCGGTAAAGATCACATGGCATACTCTACCAGACAACAAATACCGAGTTAAGGGCCAAGGGGCAAGGACCCAGGGATATTGTACCTTCATGCACGCACGCATGACTGCACCTTACCTTCCACTCTTGTGTTCAGTATTCTATACATTCACTACACGAAGCCTGCACATACACGAAGCCTGCATTGCGCTCGAGGTCCCTTTTCTGTTTTAAACCATGGCCTTGAGCTTTCCGCTCATCAAAACTGTCCAAGGGCCTCAGCAGGGTACAGTACAAGTTGTAAAGCCTTACAAATTACGCTGGGCAGGGCTGTCGCTAACATGATGTCGGAATGACAATTTATTTTACCGAGCGTGCCCTGCCAAGCGTCATTTGTAATGCTTTACAAGTGTGTACGTATGACAGTCCATGAAATAAAAGAAATCCTAGTCCTCAAACCCAGGCCCTACGGTGAATTTTTCGGCAGGCCAGGCTACACATCATATGGCTAGCTGACAAACGCTCACCTGATACGCCGCCAGGATGGTACCCCCTTCAACATAAACTTCAATCGTAGCCACGTTGCAATGAAGAGTAGCGTGTGGGCTGTTTTCCAACACGCACTTGGCAGCCATGGCTGGCGTTATGCGCATACAGAGCGTCATAATCGTGTCCGGCTTGGCGCCGCTGTCAATATCCTGCACGCATGAGGAGCGCCAACCGAAGCTGCAGATATCTTGCTCAATTGATTTTTTTTTTTTAACCAAGAGCGTGATAAGCAGATTTATGGCAGCGTTTTCCAAGTTGTAAACAATATCTAGACAACACCTAGAACGTAGAACAATACCTAGAACGTAAATTATCAAAGTATAACAAAAGGGGAAAACGTACCCATTCATCGCTTGTAATGTTCACATATGACAAGGCCCTGCATGCCGTTAACATGAGTCCTAAATAAATAACGGCTAGAATCACGGCCCTAGCCATGATGATAGTGCCTATGAAATGAAATCGCAAGCCGCGACGTTCTTCACGAGGATTGCAGTCGGCTAGTTGCGGCCATGATCACCAGAGGTCGCATCGGCGAATTTGACCCAAGTCCTGCTTGCTCAAAATTTGGCGCCTTTTGCAAGCCACACTTTTACGTCGGTTGGAGTTTTACGCCGCACCAGTGGGTAGCTGTCAAGTCGCGCCGCGCCCAGCCTTGCGCACTCCCAGCCTCGCGCACTCCCCAGCCTTGCGCACGCCAGCCTTGCGCACGCTGCGCCGCGCCCAGCCTTGTGCATCGTCTGAAGAAATCAGTGTCTGATGTTTACAAAAACTCAAGTACAAGGGGTCAGGGTACTTTTTCACGGACAACGTGCACGGACACGGCCCCTTCTCGGGCGACCAAATGCCGCGAAAACTATTGAGAATTAGGAAACGTTTAGCTGAGAAGATCGAAAGTTTATAAAATACTCTAAAGCATGGTATATGGGTTTGCATACTTCTGACAAAGTTATAGAGGTGTTCTGGCCGGTCAAAGTACAAGGGGTCAGGGTACTTTTTCACGGACAACGTGCATTCCGGAAAACGACGACCTGGCCATGGCGGCTTGCGCCCACGCATGGCATTTACGTTTTCGTTCGAATTTTCTGACCAAACTTAGGATATTGATTTTATACGTCCTAAAGATCATACAGGCCAATTTCTGGTTCGCGGGAATGCCATTTGATAGGTGTCGGCAGCGTTCTTGCTGGAAAAAACTGCGATCAGGCCGGACGATAGAAACGTTGACAGCAATACCTTTCCGGCGTATTTTAAAGGATATATCGGTTTATTTATACTTTTTATGATACATAGTAGTCGTAAACGTGCAAGGGTGGCCAGAAATCGCCGAATCCAGCGACCATGCTGCACAACTTTGGTGTGCCGAAATGCGCCATTTTGCGGCCACCGCCTGGGCCAAGGTAACGCCATCCATGCCTGGTAAAGCTTAAGCATCGTTTTCCTATCGAGGTTTGACGTTTATATATACGTTCTAGCTTGTGTAGCACATTCTTTTTGCATTATTCATGCTCTTTCTTGACCCTGGCCTGGCCCCTTTCTAAAACACCCTTCTTAGATGCTTCCCTCAGTCAGTTGACCTGCCACAGGGTGATGGTGATAAGTTTTAGAGGCTGTATGGGTTTGAATACCTCCATGTATGTTTGTTATACATTTCCCATACACATATTGCATGAGTGTGAGGCAGTTGGCTGGTCGCTGTGGCATCATCAAGCACGTAACTGGTGAGTAAAAGCTTCCCATTGACAGCATGTGCCACCAGGTGTGCTGGCCATCACCTGGCAAGCTATAGCAGCTTAGGCCTAGTTTATCCTTGCTAGGGCAGGCTGAAATAGGCTCAACATCACTAGTTTGTTGGTGGCTGCCTCCTAGAATGCATGCCTTGCGTAGGGTATCCGTACCACGTTACCTACGTGCATGGACAAGGTAGCACCTGCACATAGGTGCCATGTAAGGGCAGTGTGATGATGCAGTTGTGTTTCCCCATCATTGTGGAAGGGAAATGTATTGTTTGGCATGGTTGGTGGCTATATTAGTAGGTAGTATGCCCACCCCTACCCCCTTGGTTGCTTTTTACCAACGGTACCCCTATGGGCTGTACTGGGTGTAACTGCTGGTATACCCACCCAAATGATGACCCCAATGGCTCAAACTGTTCAGCAACTAATTGTTTATCATCCCTGAAGTGGTAGGTGCCTAGGTCTTATAACATAATTCAAAATGCACATTCTACCAAAAATGAAAACGCGCGTCTTGACCCCCCTGACTTTGACGGCAGTTATACATGGCCTACCCTGCATATATGTGAGGTTGTGATATACCAACCCGAAGGGCAACTCATGGACATGCTTGGCCCCCAAGGACAGCCATTGGATATGGGTAGGTTGGATGGCATCTGGTTTGCAAAATTGTGAAGATCCAGCCGATTTATCGGCAGGATCTCAGACCATTTAGGGGTTAAAAGCATGCATGATAAGGTTGTTGCTGATCCTGGAAAAGCCTCTTTGAGCAGCTGGATTTTTTTTTTCCTTTTTGCTGCTGCCTGGAATGACGCCCTCTTTGGGCTTCCTTCTTTCGTGTGAGATGCCTTTCTTTCACTTTTTGCTCTCCCGTTGTTGTGAGCTAAATAGTGGGGGGGGAGGTGGCATATCTCACACATGATTACTGCTGATAGTGGATGCATTCCAAGTAGCGGTAATGACCAGTCCAGGATGATATGGCACGCAAACGCGACAGCTGTCGCGTCCGTGATCTATCACGTCCGCAATTCAGATTTTAGCGTAATTCTGACGTCCGCAGCCTTGTGCGGGTTGCTATACCGCGGCCCGGTACTGACGCCGCGGATCTCAATTGTACTCACGCGCCAAGTCCGCTGAATTTGCTGACGGAACTTTTGGGCGGACCTGAATTTCACTGACATTCGTCACAAGGGCAGTTTGCCGAATGCTGGTACGCAGCAAGCCGGCGAGGCACTGAGCAGATGTGCAATTTCAGGATTTCAACGTGGGACACCAGACACAAATGCAAGGAAGCCCCAGGCGGTGCCTGGCATAGCCAACAGATTTGCCCTTGTATATTTGTGTTCGCTTGACAGATAAAGCTTGAAGTTTAGCTTGTCGGAAATTAGACAATGTTATGATTGGCTGATGTCTAAAGTGGCGCTAGTGGCGCCAGCCGCCAGGCTTGAGCTTTGAGCAGTATAGAAGGATGAGCAACGAACCATGGTGGTCGTTGTTCGTCCGTTTCTCTCCCTCACAACTGGTTTGTTGTCTTCATGGGGTGAAATAGTTCGAGCAGCCCGGAGCAGCCCCCGTGAGTGGTTGCATGCAGTCAGTTGCCATGAGGATGGACTGACGGATATGACAATGTATTGGTTTTGTTAAGAATGTGTGTAAGACTGAGAACGAGACAAGGGACAGGGCCTTCGGGCACCCTGGTCGTCGTTGGCAAGAATGCCAGTAGGAACTAGGTCGGGAACACACGCGCACTGCCGCCACAAGGGGCCTGCAGTGGCGTCAACCAAGGGACCTCACAGCTGCTCTTATAACTACAACATTACAACTCGACACTCTTTGTAATTCGTCATGTATCTCATTGGAATTGAAATGTCTTTTGGTTGCTTTAATGATAAAGCATGGTCTCAAGAATCGGCTGGTTGGGCCGGATTGCCTGTCATGAAGGTGGCGGTGCCATAAAGGACCGCACCTTTCATTCTCATTTGACGCCGCGGATCTCAATTGTACTCACGCGCCAAGTCCGCTGAATTTGCTGACGGAACTTTTGGGCGGACCTGAATTTCACTGACATTCGTCACAAGGGCAGTTTGCCGAACTGAATGCTGGTACGCAGCAAGCCGGCGAGGCACTGAGCAGATGTGCAATTTCAGGATTTCAACGTGGGACACCAGACACAAATGCAAGGAAGCCCCAGGCGGTGCCTGGCATAGCCGATAGATTTGCCCTTGTATATTTGTGTTCGCTTGACAGATAAAGCTTGAAGTTTAGCTTGTCGGAAATTAGACAATGTTATGATTGGCTGATGTCTAAAGTGGCGCTAGTGGCGCCAGCCGCCAGGCTTGAGCTTTGAGCAGTATAGAAGGATGAGCAACGAACCATGGTGGTCGTTGTTCGTCCGTTTAAAATTAGAATGAAAGGTGCGGTCCTTTATGGCACCGCCACCTTCATGACAGGCAATCCGGCCCAACCAGCCGATTCTTGAGACCATGCTTTATCATTAAAGCAACCAAAAGACATTTCAATTCCAATGAGATACATGACGAATTACAAAGAGTGTCGAGTTGTAATGTTGTAGTTATAAGAGCAGCTGTGAGGTCCCTTGGTTGACGCCACTGCAGGCCCCTTGTGGCGGCAGTGCGCGTGTGTTCCCGACCTAGTTCCTACTGGCATTCTTGCCAACGACGACCAGGGTGCCCGAAGGCCCTGTCCCTTGTCTCGTTCTCAGTCTTACACACATTCTTAACAAAACCAATACATTGTCATATCCGTCAGTCCATCCTCATGGCAACTGACTGCATGCAACCACTCACGGGGGCTGCTCCGGGCTGCTCGAACTATTTCACCCCATGAAGACAACAAACCAGTTGTGAGGGAGAGAAACGGACGAACAACGACCACCATGGTTCGTTGCTCATCCTTCTATACTGCTCAAAGCTCAAGCCTGGCGGCTGGCGCCACTAGCGCCACTTTAGACATCAGCCAATCATAACATTGTCTAATTTCCGACAAGCTAAACTTCAAGCTTTATCTGTCAAGCGAACACAAATATACAAGGGCAAATCTATCGGCTATGCCAGGCACCGCCTGGGGCTTCCTTGCATTTGTGTCTGGTGTCCCACGTTGAAATCCTGAAATTGCACATCTGCTCAGTGCCTCGCCGGATTGCCTGTCATGAAGGTGGCGGTGCCATAAAGGACCGCACCTTTCATTCTCATTTTAAACGGACGAACAACCCTTGGTGGGTTCAGTCCGGCCAGCCTGGATGTTCCTCCTGCTTCACCCATGAGGGAAGCACAAGGAAAAGGTTATTGCTTAGCCTTCAAAAGCATCTGAAGAGGTTAGGCTTTTCCCGGTAAAAAGCCATTGAAGGGGTTATTGCTAAGCCTTTAAAAGCATGCATGTTAACCCGTGTTTTTTTACAACGCGATACATCGCGTTGTAGGGTTAGAACGCGATGTATCGCGTTGTAATCTGACACGTGGCAAACCTATTAAACATGCGATTTTTGGTCTGAAACTTTCAAGATAGGTCAGAAACATCTCATAGAATTCAAGAAAAAATCCTGGTATTTTTGGTATTTTTTTTGTGACAGCTGCAAACAAATATGTACCACTGAAATCAGGCATTTTCGCGGGACGAAGGTGAAGACGACGGCGATGGCGGCAGGTAGATCTCGCCAGTTTTCGCGCGAATTTCAGTGGCTGTTGGGTAGCACGACCATGATGATGCGTTCAAAGGTTGATAATTAGGTTTCTACGAGTTTGTTGAGGTACTGGGGCAAAGGAAACGTAGTTTTTTCCAGTTTCTCACCCAACTTTCATGCGGAAACCCTGGAAACCGGCATACATATTATTACGTCAAGACTCGGGTCTGCTGCGGCACCATGCTTGGTATTTCCATGGTGTTTCGACTTCTTAACACATGTTTATTCATTCCGAACGCCCGGACTCTCGGCTAAACCGAGATTTGTGCAGACTTTTATTGGATAGCTCCGGGCATGATGGTGCCTGCAAATAGCGTAAGGCGTGACCGTGGCTATTGCTACGGTATGCTGTATTTTCCTGGAAATGGCCTCTGCCACCGGCTCAATAGTGCTTGCAGGCGTAAGTATATCGTGTTTCTACCTAGTTTCTGCCAGTTTTCCACTTATTTCTACCGACCTCTGCCCAGCCTCTCTAAGACCGCCATCCTACTCGACGTTGCTTGCATGTCAGCCATAGCAGGTTGCAGTTGTGCAGTATTTAGGTGCTGTATACGTCGTCAAGCCGTTCATATATCGTGAGGATTGGATGTTGATGGTTTATACTGCGTTGATTGTGCAAGAAGATCAGCTGGGTGCCCATAATCATGGTGTATAATCATGTGTTGTTAGCATCTTGCCACCATTTGCTAGCATGCATTCCAGCGTCATCTTTGCCTGCATGTAAGCTCATGGATCACTCAACCTATCCAAGCCTTGCATTACACGTGCCTCTTTCTTTCAGTATTGCACGCGTTATGGAATGAAAACCCAGCACCTCCATTCCCACGAGGCATGTGCTCAACACGTTGTGAGAGTGGATGATGCTTTGGCTATGGCTGCCTGATTCAGTCATATTAGGTCATCCAGTCATGATGTTTGATGCATGTTTGATGCTGTATAACTTATACAACACCTTTTTTCAACGTTTTGACCCTCCAAGCTCACTATGGCCCCGTTTATGGGGCTCGGGTCGTTGCGTAATGTTGTCAAGGGCTCTCATGTTTCCCACTGCGTTGTACTGCGTTGTAATTGTGATGCTAATGAAAAATAGCTCCAGTGGCCCAATGGGCCTGAGTTTTGTTTCACAGAGCCTGCATATGTTGCCCATAGCTCGTGCAAGAAGCCAGATTTTTTTCATGAACCATTTGTGAATAAGCGCATGACTTGTGACCTAGGGTCAAGAAATCGCGGTCATGGTCAGACCCCCCTGTATTCAAACCAGTGTATCTCTCTAATGAATAAGCAGTTTGTAGGTCTGAGTAGCTCAAAAAATCCTTTGATTTATGGGCTTTCAGGAAAGTATATACATGACCATGAAAAAAATTTTTCCTTAGGTGCTATACGCGTTCTAAAAAAAGCTTACAACGCGATATATCGCGTTCTAATTAAAAAAACACGGGTTAAGGTTGTTGCTGATCCTGGAAAAGCATCTTGGAGCAGCTGGATTTTTTTTTCCTTTTTGCTGCTGCCTGGAATGACGCCCTCTTTGGGCTTCCTTCTTTAGTATGAGATGCCTTTCTTTCACTTTTTGCTCTCACGTTGTTGTGAGCTAAATAGTGGGGGGGAGGTGGCATATATCTCACACATGATTACTGCTGATAGTGGATGCATTCCAAGTAGCGGTAATGACCAACTGGTCCAGGATGATATGGCACGCAAACGCGACAGCTGTCGCGTCCGTGATCTATCACGTCCGCAATTCAGATTTTAGCGTAATTCTGACGTCCGCAGCCTTGTGCGGGTTGCTATACCGCGGCCCGGTACTGACGCCGCGGATCTCAATTGTACTCACGCGCCAAGTCCGCTGAATTTGCTGACGGAACTTTTGGGCGGACCTGAATTTCACTGACATTCGTCACAAGGGCAGTTTGCCGAATGCTGGTACGCAGCAAGCCGGCGAGGCACTGAGCAGATGTGCAATTTCAGGATTTCAACGTGGGACACCAGACACAAATGCAAGGAAGCCCCAGGCGGTGCCTGGCATAGCCGATAGATTTGCCCTTGTATATTTGTGTTCGCTTGACAGATAAAGCTTGAAGTTTAGCTTGTCGGAAATTAGACAATGTTATGATTGGCTGACTATGTCTAAAGTGGCGCTAGTGGCGCCAGCCGCCAGGCTTGAGCTTTGAGCAGTATAGAAGGATGAGCAACGAACCATGGTGGTCGTTGTTCGTCCGTTTCTCTCCCTCACAACTGGTTTGTTGTCTTCATGGGGTGAAATAGTTCGAGCAGCCCGGAGCAGCCCCCGTGAGTGGTCAGTGCATGCAGTCAGTTGCCATGAGGATGGACTGACGGATATGACAATGTATTGGTTTTGTTAAGAATGTGTGTAAGACTGAGAACGAGACAAGGGACAGGGCCTTCGGGCACCCTGGTCGTCGTTGGCAAGAATGCCAGTAGGAACTAGGTCGGGAACACACGCGCACTGCCGCCACAAGGGGCCTGCAGTGGCGTCAACCAAGGGACCTCACAGCTGCTCTTATAACTACAACATTACAACTCGACACTCTTTGTAATTCGTCATGTATCTCATTGGAATTGAAATGTCTTTTGGTTGCTTTAACCCTTAATTTGTACTGAGTCCGTTTTCGTGGCGCCAGTTGAACTCGCGCCACTCTAACGGACTGAGTTTGTGGCAGAACCAGGCGCCGCGCCAAAAATAATTCAACGGTCAAACCTGGGGGGATCGAAAGATCTAGATGTAAGCTTTGCCTGGCACTATTCAGACCGTACTTTGGACAACTGGCCAGGGAGATATACTCAATCAAAGCTGGGGGGGTACCATGGTCAAACGGGACCGACGTGAATGAAAATAATTGACGTCCGCGGCTATGGCGGTGCAGGCAAATGACTGGTACGAGAGCATGGCTTGGAATTTTGAACTCAAATCTTGTAGTAATTATCCTTGAGTGTTATAAAGGTTATATCTCTGGCCGTGAAGCGTCTGGATGTGCGCAAGTATGTCTCTAGGTTCTAATCGGTGCGGCAGATCCTGTCAGCGGTCAGGCGGTGACAGTGCGTATGCTACCTGTTGTTCGGCAGCAAACGTCCATATATTTGCGCGTGGATAGACTTGCTACGTTATTCTTGACATGTTTTATTAGCGATGACGGCCAGGAAAGGTTCGAGGCTATGTCCGTGAGGTGGGAGTGATGGCTCCCGCACAGCAGGTAATCTGCGGTTTCGACCTGGTACGTATTAACGTGTTAGCGTTTATACATTACAGTACCAAGTCGTCCTATCGTTTATAAACTAGTTGTAGACATGTAATCGATGGTTTTTGCTTGTCGTTTTGTTGCTTCAGTGCTTGTACGCGTTCGCTTGTGATGGTTGGGGAATACCACTATGTCACGCAGATTTTGGACCAGATTTGATTGCTATTAGCTGAGGCTTCAACGAAACCAGTGAAGTAGCGTTTGGTATTGTCTCTAAACATGGTGGGCTTGATAACGGGATGCTTTTCCCTGCACAGACATAGCGAGACAAGTGGTTTTCTGGCCAGCTCTAGGCATTGCTTCTTGGTTTGCTGGCCCAAGTTATCCTTCTGCTTGTGCGTCCATAATGCATGCAAGAAACATGAATGGCCAGGGCCTGCTTGCATGGAAGCATAACCAGGTTAGTTCTTTTGTTTTTTCTATCATTGCCAATCATTGGAATTGCTTTACAGTGTGTTGGATGCATTGATAATGTAGCTCCTTGTGAACCCGTTATACGCTTGGTTTGGGGCCTTGGCACAAGCTTTATACTTGTTGTATAGCATGATGTTGTGACTTTAAAGCTGGAAATGTGTTTGGGAATCCATGTGTGGCCATCTATGATGTTTTGTGCCACGTTGGAATTGAATGCCTATACGGTAGTGCTAGCAAGACACCCCAAAATAACTGCACCCGTTATAACGGTCTGAGCTATTTTGGGCTGTATGCTAGCTAGCCTGTGCAGTTCTATGGCATGTCATGTTGTGAATGCATCTATGGCATGCCTGTGATTATCTTAACCCGTGTTTTTTTACAACGCGATGTATCGCGTTGTAGGGTTAGAACGCGATGTATCGCGTTGTAATCTGACACGTGGCAGGCACAGTAGATACGAGATTTTCGGTCTGAAACTCGGTGGACGGCCTCCTTACATCCCGTACAACTCAAGAAAAAATCCTGGTATTTTTTGGATTTTTTTTGTGACAGCTGCAAACAAATATGTACCACTGAAATCAGGCATTTTCGCGGGACGAAGGTGAAGACGACGGCGATGGCGGCAGGTAGATCTCGCCAGTTTTCGCGCGAATTTCAGTGGCTGTTGGGTGGCACGACCATGATGATGCGTTCAAAGGTTGATAATGAAGTTTCTACGAGTTTGTTGAGGTACTGGGGCAAAGGAAACGTAGATTTTTCCAGTTTCTCACCCAACTTTCATGCGGAACCCCTGGAAACCGGCATACATATTATTACGCCAAGACTCGGGTCTGCTGCGGCACCATGCTTGGTATTTCCATGGTGTTTCGACTTCTTAACACATGTTTATTCATTCCGAACGCCCGGACTCTCGGCTAAACCGAGATTTGTGCAGACTTTTATTGGGTAGCTCCGGGCATGATGGTGCCTGCAAATAGCGTAAGGCGTGACCGTGGCTATTGCTACGGTATGCTGTATTTCCCTGGAAATGGCCTCTGCCACCGGCTCAATAGTGCTTGCAGGCGTAAGTATATCGTGTTTCTACCTAGTTTCTGCCAGTTTTCCACTTATTTCTGCCGACCTCTGCCCAGCCTCTCTAAGACCGCCATCCTACTCGACGTTGCTTGCATGTCAGCCATAGCAGGCTGCAGTTGTGCAGTATTTAGGTGCTTTATACGTCGTCAAGCCGTGCATATATCGTGAGGATTGGATATTGATGGTTTATACTGCGTTGATTGTGCAAGAAGATAAGCTAGGTGCCCATAATCATGGTGTATAATCATGCGTTGTTAGCATCTTGCCACCATTTGCTAGCATGCATTCCAGCGTCATCTTTGCCTGCATGTAAGCTCATGGATCACTCAACCTATCCAAGCCTTGCATTACACATGCCGCTTTCTTTCAGTATTGCACACGTTATGGAATGAAAACCCAGTGCCTCCCTTCCCACGAGGCATGTGCTCAACACGTTGTGAGAGTGGATGATGCTTTGGCTATGGCTGCCTGATTCAGTCATATTATGTCATCCAGTCATGATGTTTGATGCATGTTTGATGCTGTATAACTTATACAACACCTGTTATCAACGTTTTGACCCTCCTAGCTCATGATATCCCCGTTTATGGGGCTCGTGTCGTTGGGTCATGTTGTGAAGGGCTCTCATTTTTCCCACTGCGTTGTACTGCGTTGTAATTGTAATGCTAATAAAAAATAGCTCCAGTGGCCCAATGGGCCTGAGTTTTGTTTCACAGAGCCTGCATATGTTGCCCATAGCTCGTGCAAGAAGCCAGATTTTTTTCATGAACCATTTGTGAATAAGCACATGACTTGTGACCTAGGGTCAACAAATCGCGGTCATGGCCAGACCCCCCTGTATTCAAACCAGTGTATCTCTCTAATGAATTAGCATATTGTAGGTCTGAGTAGCTCAAAAAATCCTTTGATTTATGGGCTTTCAGGAAAGTATACACATGACTATGAAAAAAAATTTTCCCTAGATGTTATGACGTGTTCTATAAATAGCTTACAACGCAGTATATCGCGTTCTAAAAAAAAAAACACGGGTTAAACTCCCCTCAAAGGGCCAGGGTCGGCAGATTTTGAGAAATGGTCCATATTGCATTATATATCTCTTGAACCCCATATGCACCGTACCCCCTTGGGGGGGGTGCTATTTATAGCAGCTGTGGGGCATAGATATGTGACCAATGACATGACCCCAAAGTTATTTGATATAAAAGCATCCTTGGTTCCAAGGGTGGGCCAGAAAATGTTATTTGGCTAGATACTCTCATACTTACTAAGATGCCCATACTCAGTCCGTTCTGGCGGTTCCAGTTGACACAATTGAAGGGTTAATGATAAAGCATGGTCTCAAGAATCGGCTGGTTGGGCCGGATTGCCTGTCATGAAGGTGGCGGTGCCATAAAGGACCGCACCTTTCATTCTCATTTTAGGTGGCATATCTCACACATGATTACTGCTGATAGTGGATGCATTCCAAGTAGCGGTAATGACCAGTCCAGGATGATATGGCACGCAAACGCGACACGTTGTCCTCTATGACCTGGGCCCACTTGGCCTTGTCCATCATCTTCTTCCAAATCACAGAGAGGCCTAGGCCCCCCATGTCCCGTCTACTAGCTGTTCTTTGAAGGTGCGGGCCTTGCGGCGTCTAACATCACTGGGCCCGGCCCACGTCAGGAGGTGCCGGCCAGGACATATCGATCGAGGACATAGCATGGCTGTACAAGGACTAATTAATTAATTAATAAGCACGTGATTGCGTCACGTGGGTGCCAATACAGAGTAAAGGAACCTTCAACCCTATATACACAGCGAGAAGGAGGGAGGGCGCCCTAGCTTCTCTCACTGCCTCAGGTGGGCAGGCCACAGAGCGCTCTCTCCACGGCATGGTGCATCATGCCGGGGCGCAACACTGTGGGTGCAATACAACCAGTGCAATAGCATAGGTGGGCTGACGCATAGCGTACAAGGACTAAGCTAAGGCTATGGCTGGTTGTGTACCGTGCGTTAGCGGTGCACGTGACTAGGTATGGGGGCACAACTAGGCAAACATTCTAAGCATGGCTGCCATGGCGGCAGTGACTACCAATGAAGTCAAGCTAGGGCTACAAGCTATTCTAGCCCGCTGGGGGCGTCCACATCTTGTGGTTGATCATCAGGTCCCCGCCCCTCCAGTACACCTTCGGCTTCTGGGGGTCCTGCTTGTGGCGGAGCTATTCAGGCCACAGGTCACATCGTTGCTGCTGCTGAGCGGGGGTCAGGTCGTCGTCCAGCGTACGTCCAGGTGAGGTCGTGCAACCGCTTGCGACGAGAGAGGAACCGCTGCTTGTCCTCACGGGAGGGGAAGGTGACCAGGACTGGTGGGGGAGCCGCCTTGTCCCGTGAGTGGGGAAGGCGGTGGCACCCACGCAGTTCTATCTCACCTACCAGGCCCATGAGGGTAAGGAGCTGGTCCTTAAGCTCGTCGGCAAGGGAGGTTGACGTCTCACCTGGCTTCTGGGGGAAGCGACGCAGCACCACCCGGCAGTCGCGGCGGGCGCGGTCGGTGGCCTCCCGTTGTTGAGCCTGGCGAAGGTCTTCAAGCTCCTGGAGCTTCGTGGCGATGGCGTCGGTGGTGGAGGCGGTCGCTGTCCGCAGCAGGTCCACATAGGAGAGGGGCGGGAGGTCACCAGCATCCAGCCGGGGTGGCTGGGATGCGATGGTGGCCGTCTGCTCCGCTATCTTTGGGACCTGTGATCGAGGCCAGGGCCTCGGTGTGGGCGGTGATGGCTTTAAGCTTCTTCGTGAGCACGCCGCACTTGTCCTCCACCTGGTTAATTAAGGCAAGAGACAAGTGCAGCGTGCGCCTCAGATGCCTGCGCCGCGGTGTGCAGCGTCGTGAACTGGGGCTGGAGCTTGTGGACGACCTTGGTTTCCACATTGGAGACCAGGGCCTCCACCGTGTTGAGCGTCGTGTTCAGCGAGGTCAGCTTCTCGGCCAACGGCCAGGTCACGTGCTCATCCAGCACTGCTCGGATGTCATCCTTGCAGAGGGAGGAAGCCGATGTGGCTGTCGGCCGCGCAGGCTGGGCTGGGGCGCGGATCTTGGCGTCAATTTTGTCCATAGGTAGCTGGTAGAAGCTGCACAGGATGGCGAGGCGGTGGTTGAGCTCTCCCCTGGTAAAGAACCTCTCCAGGTTCTCGTCGGGGATGGGCCCTGTGGCCCCATGGAGCTTGCGTTCCTGTGCCAAGAAACGCACTATTTCGGCGCATTCTTCTGTGGTCAGCTCTAGCCAGTGCTGAAAAGAAAAGCGGTCGTAATCAGGTAGGTACTTTTGCCATTTGTGTTCGTGGCAGGGTTTCTTGTGCTCGGGCGAGGCGCTTGGCGATGGGTTTGCTGGCGATGTTGCGAGCCCAGGCGGCTGGGCAAGGACGATGGCGAGTGGGTTGGGCTGGGAGCCGGAAAGCTCCTTTTCCGAACCCCGTTTTGCTTTTGGGGTCGTCATCGCTGCTTGTCACCAGCGTAACTTTGGCAATACTGCGTTTCAGCCGTAACCGATTATACTGGCATGTGCGTCTCAAAAAAGCGCATCGAATGCAAGTGGTCTGACCGAATTTGGGGCTCAGACGCAAAAGATCTGAGCTCCGCCGTCAGCCATACCGCCGTCTTCTTTCAGCATATCACAAGCTAGGTAGCTGATTGTGCAGCCTATTGCGCTGGCTGTCTCCTTGACAATAAGCCATATTGCCATGGAGGGAACATGTAATACATCCCCATTGTATATCAATAAGACAATATGACATGCAAGACGCGGTCATGTCAAGACGCGCCCATGTCAAGACAACACATCTCCATTGTACTATATCTTGATTAGATAACCACATACCTGTCACCTTGCATGCAGTACCTACAGCTGTGGGCAGCACTGAGGCGATCCATTAAAGAATATGCACGAGCAGCCCAATTATGTTGGCCAGCCTTTACATATTCTCCCAAACCAGCGCCTCTGAATGATGGGTTCAAAGCCTATCGATCTGTGGCCACTGGACCATACATGTGCATTTACGGGGAATCCTTTGTTACTGGGGGAATTCAATGCGTAGCCGTGTGCGACAAACATAATCAAGGAGACAACCAGCGCATGCTAGCATTATGGCCTGCTGGCTAACGTTCCGGGCCAAACCTAGACGATTTAGCTATAAAACATACTTGCATGATCAGGGTGGTATTCCTAGCGGCCAGGAGTGTCGAGTTGTAAGCACTGCTCGTGCAACTGCTCTCCCACCCTGATTTAATGAGGAATCACCCTCAATGAAAATAAGTATGTTACTCTCCATTGAACACGAGGAATCACCCTCTATGGGGCTACCATCAACAGGTCATGTCAGTCATTACATTAGCAATCTGATTAGTGTACGAGGTAATGAATGATGCAGTATGAACTCGCCGAAAAACACGTGCATGCACTAGCGTCGTTATAGGCTAACGATCAGCGCACGTGGCTTTTGTCACCAGCTGCACTGGAGCGAACGCGGAGACTTCGCAAGGTGGGGCTCCACAAAGCGAAACGACAAGCACCAAGCTGCAGCCTGGGTGTTTGTCACAGGCATTAATCTGTGCTTTGTCCCATTCCAGACCGAACATTTGGGTCCGAAAACTGCGCTGTTAACAGAACGTAACGGACAGTCCCCAGGTCGGTGCGGATTCCCATTGACGCCAAGCCGCAAAATGGAGTACTAAGCATGAGATGGGCTTATGCTAAGGCACTGGCGGGGCTACCATTTTTCCAAGGATAGATACGGTGCTCCGACAGTGAAGATCGACGGGAGGATTGTAGAACGTAAACCTGCCTCGTAGAACTAGTGCACCTGCTTTTACTACGGGGGCAAGCCGACCTGGACGGCTACCGACACCCTCGAGAAAGGAGCGACGATAAGCGTCATCCTTCATACAACGTCAGGGTGGCCATTGCTCTATCGAACGCCTAGCCTTGCATACATACACCAACGTCTCCGTGAAATTATTAGCGGGGCTAGATGCCCACAGTTGTAGGACTCGAGCCGTAACTTTGTTAGCGTATTTTCTTGCGTCCCCTGCGGTGTAGCCCCTTCATTTCTGCGTCCAAAATATCGTAATCGAATAGGAAGGTTTCGAGCTTGTCCAAGGCAGGGCTTCAATTAACGCCTGCCATGTGACTGATTGTGAGTGACATGACCGTGACATTTCCAGGCACTTGCAAACGAAAGCTGCAAAGTCCGTCAGCTGCAACTTGTTGTAGGCTCTTGGACTTCAGCACGCTCGCACCTTTCATTAGCGCGGATTACGTGGTGACGTAATGCGGTGGCACGTCATCATGATTTCCCTGTGCAATACCTGGGTACGGTTTTCCAGAAGTGGGCCTCAGAAAATGGCCGCATCTGCTTGGCATCTGTGTAAAATCAAAATCAGTTCAAGGACTAGTTGCGTCCATTGGGAAATCCGGAAAAAAAAATCTTCCGGAACAACAACATTGCTTTTTAGCCACACGAAGCGAAGTGGTCACAGTCAAATGAGAGGCTCGCTTTTGTAGGACGGACACTTCGTTCGGCTAAGGGCCCCGTGACGGACAGGCGGGCAGCATCACAAACCTGCATCATCCGCATCATTTATCCAGTTCTTACCAGGCAAAGATCTCGCCAGCTAGCGAACAGGGCATATTACCCGATCACTTTTTGGACAAGACACGCGAGAAGCACAAGCTCGAGACTCTGGGGAAGGCTCCCGTCATCTAGGGCGTTTGGCTAGGAAAGGGCGAGGCCAGGCACAATCGTGATCGGCGCGGTTCTTTTCAACGGATAACAAAAATAATCGTGTTCGAAAGTGAGTAAACGAAGCATGTCAGTCTTACAATGTCGCTAGAAATCTCCTAGGTAGCTTGCTTTTTTTTTTTTTTTTTTTTTATTCTTTCTTAACTTGGATACGCATTGTTGCTGGGATTCTATCTCCATGGAGATCCCTTGTTATCCGCACGTCGGTCTTTAGACCTTGTTCTCTGTCGGATATCTAGTTTGGCCAGATATGGCCCAGAGCACCCGTTAAGTTTTGATGCTACCATGGTTTCCAGATGTCTCGAAGTCAGGAGGCGCATTCCCAGCCGATCCTCTATTTCTTGCAGAAAGCGTTTTATTGACCTTGAAGTATCCTGTAATGATTTCTTTGGTTTTCTCGATGCAGACGCTTCGCCCTGGCCCCTGTGCAAAGTTCCGAGGTCAAGGGGGGGTTGGAGTTGAGTAACCATGGCGCTTGAGAATGGGATCCTTAAATCCGTGTGTGAACCGACAAGATGGAGAGAAGCTAATGCGGCCATCGAACATGCTTTAGAACGAGGCAAACTCTGCCAGCTCGTCAACCAACGACTAATTGAAAACCAGGAATCCAGGAAGAAAAACCCGACGGTCGACCTTTCTCAACAGCATGAAGCAGATGTCGATGCCGTAATTATCGCCGCCCGTGCATGGCACGACGCCACTACGAAAGTCTTGCTGGCTGCCCACTCCGCAGCTCACATCCCTTACGATTCCATCAAAGCCGCCTTCCCCTTGACAGTCTACGAACCCACCAGCTTCAAAATTTCAACCGAATCAAGCTCCAGCGCCGGCCAGAAGGACGCGGAGCTTGCCTCTGCAGCCAAGACCATTGAACGTGCTGAGTCGCCGCGTGCGCCTCCAAGCCAGCCAATCAAGGCCGCCGGCGCTGACGTTGACTCTGAGAACGACAGCGTGCCCATCACGCTGACCTCGGACTCTGACCAGGCCATGGATTTCGACTGCAGCGGCTCCGATTCTTCCTCGGGAGGAGCCGATGACAACGGGGAGGCCCAGCAGCGGCCGACCGCTTTCGACCCCAAGCCCGAACCAGCCAAGGCACCGGATGCACCCCAGGCATCGCCCATGGTCGTGCCCTCCTGCTCCCAGCTTGAGGCCCCCTCCCCCGCTGACAGTGATGCTGCCACAGAGGCTGTGAACGCTGGTGCCTCATCAATGGAGGTCTGCTCAGACGAGAGGGGCGCCTATTCCTCAAAGGCTGATGCTGCCCCTTCGGACAGCACCACGAATGCCCCGGGGGGCACGCCTGAGCCCGTCCCGGCCACAGCTGCGTCTAATGATGAGCCATTGAAGAGCATCCCCGGCGGAGAATCAACGGCCTGTGGGGAGGAAAACCCTGAGGAGGGAGAGGAGGGGAAGGAAGGGGAAGGGGCGGAGGGAACGGCCGCCAGCCCGAGGGCGACTGGAGGAGCCGCAGCGGAAGGCGAGGCAGCAGAGTTATCGACGTCGCCATCAGCGGTTCGTGACCGCATGTACCGGATGCTGTCGGTGACATCCATGCCCAGCCCCTCGCGCTTCCGGTGGGCGGAGCTCGCCGAGGAGGAGGAGGAGATGGGCATGCTGTCCCCGCTGCCGCCGCTGCCGGCCAACTACTACGGTGATGACGGCGACGACGAGGGGGAGGACAGGGAGGAGGAGGGAGGCAGGGCGGAGTCGTCTTGCCAGGGTGTGGTTTCGTCCTCGTCCTCATCTCGGTATGAGTACCGCAGCTACAGCACAAGCGACCACTACAACGTGAGCTACAGCGGGCAGTACCACTACGTGAGCACGCATGACGAGCAGGTGGGGCCCGATGGTCGGCGGAGTGGCCAGTCCTCGGAGGACACGGCGATCTGGGGCGCGGGCGAGCCCGGCCCAGGGTCCCTGCGGCGAAGGGATAGGGACCACGGGCGGAAAGGCCCGGGGTCGTTGGTGGCCTCGCGCACGGCCACGATGTCAGCCCCGTCCATCTCTTCGGTGCTCCAGGTGGCGTGCGACGCGGCGGCAGCGGCTGAGCGCATCTGCCGCGCGATGAGGGAGTCGGGCGCGATGAGGCCAGGCCCTGTGGGTGGCTCTTCCTCCTCCGTGGCATCTGCAGGGGGTGCAGCTGCTGGTACTCCCATGGTGGCGCAAGTGTCGGGCATGTCGCGATCCGCGTCCACGTCCAAGGTCACGGGACTCCAGGGGGGTGGCTCGGGGGGCCGTAAGAAAGGGAGCGGAAAGGACGCGCGCGCGAGCGGGAAGGCATTGGCACCGGCAGGTGAGGGGCGCAGCGGCTCGGCCACCAATCTGGCCGCGATGGCCGGTGTCCCCGCGGCAGGTCTGCGTGGCAGCGGAAAGAATCGTTCCGATGCTGCGCTGTCCTGGCGCCGTGAGACGCCGCTGGAAGCTGCAGGTGGTGGGACCGAGGGTGTGAACCCCCGGATGGCAGGCATGGTGGCGCGGGAAGGCAGCCACATGTCACGGTCGGCGTCGGCGTCACAGGTGTGCCCGCCCTCGCAGCGACAAGGGTCGTCAGTGGACGGGGGCGATGCATCTGCGTCGTCAGCCCAGGGCGGTGCGTCGGCCAGCAGGAGCCGGCGCGCGCGACGTAGCAGCCTCAACCAGCAAGGGGGCAAGGGGGTGAAAGAGGGGTCCGGCACCTGGGGGGCTAATGAGCATACCGGTGGACTGCAGAATGTTCGTGCGGGGAACAGCACTAGTGGGCGCACATCGGGTGGCTCCGAGGTGAGCTCCCACACGGGCGAGTTCCGGGGCATGTCGTTTGTGTCGTGCCCGATCATGGTGCTGGCGGACCACGGGGAGGACCAGGAGGAGGAGGAGGAAGAGGAGGAGGCTGTGTCTGAGGGGGAGGAGGAGGAGGTGGAGGAGGTTAAGGGGATGGGCAAGCGCGGCGGCAAGCGCGGCGGCAAGGGTGAGGGGAAGCGGGCCGGACGTCAGGGCCAGGACAGCCAGGATGGGGACAGCTCCCGGGATTCCAAGGAAGGGGGTGTGGGCAATAGGGCAAGGGCGAATGCTGGCAGCAGTGGCGCGGATGCCAGCAGCGAGGCAGCGGGTGAGGATGATGACGGCGGTTTTATCACGGTAACAAGGGACAACCGGCGGTCCGCCAAGGCTGGTGGTGGCAACAAGGGTGCGGGGGGGTCAAACAACAACAACAAGCCCGGCTCCCATGGGCGGTCAAACAACAGCAGCAACACCAACAGTGGCACAGCTGCCAGCAGCAAGAGGGCTACCGGCGAGGGCAGCGGCCGTTCCGGCAGTCTCTCAAAGATGTCAGCATCCGCCGCCATCTTTGTCCCAGGCCTGGCCGCCGCCGCTAATGCCACCACCGCCCCCTTGCGGTCGGGGTCGGCGACGGACCTCTCGCGGCCGAGCGGCTACGCAGAGGTGGCGCCAGCAGGCTCCCTGGAACAGGGGGCATCCAGCAATGGCGCGCACAGCCCTGCCCCTGGGTCTAGCCCAGGTTCTGGGTCGGGATCCTCGTGGGCGGATGCGGTGGCTAGTTTTGGTTCCGGTTCGTCCACAGGCAGTGGCCATGCGGGGGGCGATGCCAAGTCATGCTGCTTTGTGTCGCCATTGTCCGCGTCACCTGTCCGGGAGGGCGGGGCAAGTGATGGGTCGAACGAGGGGGGCAGTGATGGTGACGGGTGGGAGCAGGTGTCGCATGGTCGCAAGAAGGGGTCGGCCGGGGGGATAGCGGTGGCGGCAGCGGCCGCCCCCAAGAAGTAGATCAGGGACCCTGGGCTTAGCGGAGGCGCATTATCTTCCAAAGGGCCTCCTTTTCTGTAGTGGTAGCCAGTGGGTGGCCCATGATGGCGAGTCGTCAATTGACAAGGAACAAGGGAAGCAGGTGCGGCGGTTCGGTGTAGCCTGAGGATGGTGAGGTGAAACAGCGGGGGCGTTGCCCCCCAGGAAATAAACATTCAACACTCATGACCGAGAAATTGGCAGGGATCCAAGGGACCACCAGGGCAGCGGGAGGCTTGCCTTGGCAGGGGTTCCCCCTGGTATGACACGGTGGTGTGCTGGCAAGGGTATGCAGCACATGAAGAGAGGCAGGGGCGAGCTGGCCCGTAAGGCCAATCTAGTATTGTATATGGGTCGACCTATTTTCTGGCGCACAGGCGGGTCCGCCGTACTGCTTGTGAATGGAGCGAGGCGGGGATTATGAGCGGTGAAAGGGAGCATCTGCAGGTTCAATCCTACTGTATAATTGTGGGTTGACGAGTCTTGTGAGCCACCGGCCTGCTTTGCGCGAGGTCATCTGGCATTCTTTTGTGCATTCATCCAGTGTCGCTCTGGCACTGGGTCCCTGAAGTTGTACAGTTTCCTGTCACAAGAAAGGTCTGTTCCACCAGAGGCTACTTTCCTGGAGGACCTTCCCAATCCATCTGAAAATTTTGAAACGAGGAGACGTGAGGAAGACCTCGCGAAGGTCGGTGACATTGGAAGCGAATGCTGTGAGAGCAATTGAGAGCGCACGTGCTTGCATGGCTCTGAACCAATATTTTTGGTTGCTAATGGCTCAAACTCTCCATTGCTATGCAAAGGGTCTCTGTATAGGCATCAATGATCTGTATAGGTATATTCTAATCGCGTGGTTAGTAACGAAAGGGTACGTTCAGACAGCGATCTAGTCCGTCACTTGTCATTCTGAATGCCGAACAAGGCATTGTGCAGCTCTTGCGATCATCGCATCCTGGTTGCTGGATTAACCGTCACATGCGCCAGAGCATTTCATAGTTGGCATGTAATCTCTGCATAAATGGCATGTAATCTCTTAGACAACTATTACCGGGAGTACAGGTAGTTGTCTTACCTGTGCTCATTAGGACAACCGTGGTGCTCATAATGCCACGTTCTAAAATTCTCATTTGTGAAAACAACTTCATTCCTAACAAACAACAGTTGTTTATTAATGCCTCTCTTTGGGCTGGCCCCCCACCAATGTCCCCGTGTTCACAATTGAGCTAATTTTGAGCTGCATGCATCAGCGCCTGGCGGTTGTCCTGATGTTGCGCGCCGTAATTTATTAGTTGCATGCGGTCCCGTTGGGCAGCGCCGCGGAGCACAGGGACCATTAATTGATGTAGATTAATTAAGTAGGCCCAGACGCCTGTGCCTAAGAATTGAATTGAATTGAGTAGTTTTTTTTTTTTTACTGACTAGGTTGTCCCCAGTTTACAAATTAACAAAATTAACAAATTAACGCCGGCGGACTACCTGCGGACTGCTCGACGCGGAGTCGCCGGGCTACAAGTTCCGTACTTTACCAAACTCAGCCTTAGAGGCCGCCGCACCAATTTTTACTTCTTTCCGTCACATGGCTTGCGTTGGGTTCATCGACGAGCATCGACGCTCATCGACGGTGCAATCTGACGGCGGAGAATAAGTTCGCCACAGCATAGCGCGACGCAAGGGCTAAGATCCGACAACGTGACATGCAAAGCTTTATACCGCATCGCTAACCGGAAATTCCGTCCAACACCGTCGTACAGTACTGCCAGTCGACCGCACCTCTGCCTCTTAACCGTCGAATGCGCAATCGATCTAGAAAGTAGAAACGTCCCCGCGACACTTCCGCGATTTCAGTACTTTCCGTCACCCTTGACAGTTTTCGTACAATATTACAAATTTACGCCAGTAGAAACTCGCCTCCATACATAGATCTCGATAGAGGCGTGCGTCTTGTTTAATTTCAAGGTAACTTACCTCTTAATTAATCTCGCCCCCCCGTTGTAACACCGTCCCCCCGTTGTAACACCGTCCCCCCGTTGTAACACCGTCCCCCCCCCCCCATAAATGCGTCCCCCCCCCGTTGTAACACCGTCCCCCCCCACGTACAGTACTTTCAACTGCAGCTCTGCCTTTTAACCGTCGAATGCGCAATCGATCTAGAAAGTATCCGCGATTTCAGTACATGCCGTCACCCTTGACAGTTGTCGTACAATAGTACAAATTAACGCCAATAGAAACTCGCCTCCAAACATATATCTCATAGTTGGCGATGCCATGGTAACCGGAGACGTCCGTCCTATAGTCAGCAAAATTGGTGCGAGAGGTCCCCAGTTCGATTCCGGTCGGATTCATTTGCAGATCGCGTTTTTCCGCGTTTTCCGCGGCCCGGCACTGAACGCAAAGGTTTTCACCTTTGCGGAGTGTCTGATCAGAATATATCTCGATAGAGGTATGCGTCTTATTTAATTTCAAGGTACCTCTTAATTAATCTCGGCCCCCGCCTTCCGCTAATTTGCTAATTTGCTAAATTTGCTAAAAAAGAGCCAATTTTACCCCGACTTGAATTGAATTGTAACATAACTCCGTTGGGAGTATATGTAGCACATAGCCCTTGAGAGGGGGCATATGGCCTATCATACATCCTAAGCTACTTCCTGCAAGGGTGGGGATGTAAAGGACCCTTGCTCTAGGTGCACCACGGCACACGTGTGCATCCCCATGATCTTCAAGCTATGCCCAGCGAAGGGGGGAGCCTGTCGTGGGGGGGAAGATCAGCATAGCTATACAAAGAAGCTAGGGCATGGCGTCTCAGCAGAGAGGTACTCCCTGCATGGGCACAGCATAACTAAATAAAGCTAGGCATCATCTGGAGTGTGGCTCATCATAGGCACACATGTACATGATTAAATAAAGCGCGTGGCTTAGCTGGGATAGGGCCTCTAGGAGGCGTACATGTACATGGCCACGGTCTATCTATTCTACACTACTACTGCTGTATTCCCCTAAGCTGGGGCGTCTGGAGTCGCTGGGGCCGCGGGGGTCGCCTGCCAGGGCTTGTGGCCGACGTAGATGGCCGCCCCCTTCCAGTACACCGGCTGCCTCGCCTTGGTCTGCCGGAGCTGGAGGTAGGTCGGCCATAGCTCCCGTCGCCGTTGTTGCTGCGCCAGGGTCAAGTCGTCATCAAGGGTGAAGAGAGTCTTCTCGAGCCGCTTGCGGCGTCTGAGAAAAGAAATCTTGTCCGCCGGGGTCTTAAAGGTGAGAAGGAGCGGGGGCGGCCCTGCCTTACCCCGCGCGCGGGGAAGGCGGTGGGCGGCCAGCTCGATCTCACCAGTAAGGCCCATGCGATCAAGGATTTCTCTCTCAAAAGCACGCGCAAGCTTCTCGGAATTCTCACCTTCCTCCATCTTGAGATTCTTGACAATGACGTTGAGGCTGCGCTTGGCGAGCTCGGCCTCCTCGCGGAGGTCAAGCGTCTGCCGTTGAAGTTGAGCTGCGACGGCGGAGGTGGTGGAGGTGGTGTGTTGCTTAAGCATGTCCGCCCAGGTGGTGATGGGAGGAGCATCGCCGGCCAGGCCAGCCGGGGCTGGCTTGGCGGCAATGTCCTTCACTGCCTGGGCGGTGAGGCCTGCGGTGTTCTGCAGGACCTCGATAGCGATGGCCACCAGCATTGTTCTTAAGACGCTGGTCGATGTCGAGGAGCTGGGCTTTGATGTCGGCGGTGGAGGTGGAGGTGGCAGTGGAGGTGGAGGCGAGGAGGGTGGAGGTGGAGGTGACGGTGGTGGAAATGTGAGGGAGCTCAGTAGCCAGCGTGCCGCCCATTGCCGCCACATCTGCGGCAAGGGGGGTCACGTGCTGCTGAAAGGCTTCCGTGAGGATGGAGCGGTATGTGGCTGCGGAGATGGTGGGGGCCAAGATCTCGCCGTCAGACTTCGTCAGCAGGGAACAGAGAATCATATGTGCTGAAGCTCGGGCCGGGGGTACAAGCCCGTCAGCAGCAGTTCGCGGCTCTGTTTAAAATCAGTGCCGTCAAATTCCAGTAGGCGGTGGATGCTGTGAAAGTAGAGGCACAGCTCAAGAAGCGAGGCGTAGTCCCCGAAGAAAATGCAGTGCATAGCAGCGACCGGAGAAATGTTGTTGAACCAGTCGTGATCGTCGGCATGGAAGGAGTTGTATACTTGAAACGCGGTTCGCGTGGAAAGGATGAGCGGCTGCGTTTAGGGTCTGGCGAGGCCGATGGCGAGGCAGGAAGCCCGGGAGGGTGCTGGGCGGCCACCAGTGCGCGACTAGTGTCACCGCTGCCTGCCGGCCCTGATGGCGAAGCTGCAGCCGGAGCTGCAGACGTATTTTCATTGCCGAGCGCAGCCGTCAGGCTGCGTTGCGTCGATGGGCGTTTGCTCATCGTATATTGCGTAATAGCTGCGGAAAATTATATCAGCATGTGCGTCTTAGAAAGACGGAGCGATTGTGATATTCACGGCCAAATTCGGTGCTCAAACGTGAAAGTTATGAGCGCCGCCGTCAGCCATGGCTACCTCGTGGCTCGTGGCTCGCAGCCTAAGAATGTGGGAAACATATGGCAAATCGACGTGGACCACTGTATCTCCCTCGCCTGGCACGCTTTACGCCAATACAGGGCCCTGTGGCGCAAGTCCTTGGGCAAGCGAGAGAAACAGGACCTCGGTTAAAGTGCCCCCGCCCCTGCTCCCAGCCGCCGCCGCCCGCCCGGCTGCCCTGGCCGGCGGCCCCGCCGGACCCCCGGCCCCGCCTAGGTCAGCGGCGGACTACCTAGTCCCCCCGCTGATCGGCCCGCTTAGCAACCCGTCCGACATGCCTCCCTTCACCTCTCGCGAGGTCACGGAGGCGGTCCAGCCGGCGTCTGCGTTACGACGCCGCCACCGGCCCATCAAGCAGCGGCGCCTGCAGCTAGTAGGACACAGTCTTAGCTTGCACCAACCAGGTAGACACCTCACTATACTTTTCGTCCGAGGGTAGTAAAAAGGATCCGAGGCGTAAATTACGAGGTCTTATCTTACTACCTAGATCCGAGGCGTGAGATCCAACGCCGTAATCATTACTACGTAGGATGATAGGTAGTAATTTTACTAGCCGTAAGTAAGAGTAACGTTACGACTGCACATCTTTGGTAGTACATTACCGACAGAGTAAATTACCGCGACGGGTCTTGGTTGGTAATCTACCACCTGTAGATTAGGTGCCAGTGATCCGATGCTGTAAGATACGTTTCAGTAAGTTACTTCGGGGATCTTTGCCTGTACACGGCCAGATGGATAATTATATGGGCTTTTGACAGATCTGTAAAGTTAGGGCCCGAAAAATACAGATGGCTAGGCGTATATGCAGATCTGTTTTTTTATTCCAGATCTGTACGTAAACTCCGACGTAATGCCTTTACGTCTTCGGGGGTCGAGGTGCAGGCCGTGTCCACTTGTTCAGTACCTGGAAGCAAAATTCAGCCATGGCTACTGTACGAAAGCTAGAGGAATGTCAGCCGTATGACCTGCACACGAGGGTAATTAAGAAATCAAGCCGAAGTTAATCCTGCATCTTAGCGAGCAGAATAATTGCAAACACAACAGCAATTGTGCGACAGACCAAACAATAATGCCGCGTGCACTAGGCTCTGTATTCTGGTCACACCCATGTGCATTTGCTGCATTGGATTAGGCGCCATTACGAACTGAGTCGAGGGAAAACGCGAGGAGCGCCATCTAAGCAGTTGCTTGTCATGTCTATACGCCCGGGCATCTTATTATCTGTCTACCATGCACGCATTTTCCTTGGACGAATCAAACAGCTTTTGACATTTTAATGGCGACATTGAAGTCCGGCCACGACAATATAGCGCTGCTCAGAGCTTCGTTGCCGAGAAAGATGTGCTTTGTCCGGGCCGATAATGTAACTCTGCATAGACCCCGGTAGCTTTCAGCATGCGCATATTGCTTGAGGTAAGCGAGCCACGACGCCTGCAGGTGCTCCTGCCGAGGTGGAGACCTCCGAGAGCACGTGGATTAGGCTCATGCGTCAAAGCAGCATCGACCTTCATTCTCCTGGTGTGGAAGGTCACTTTTCAGGATTAACATATCTGAATGTTGATGGCCTGTGCATTTTCTGTCAATTGAGCAGCGATTGAAACCATGAGCCATGCAAGTGTAAGGTGCAGAATTCAGTTGATGAACCCAAGCCGGTAATGTGCAGAATTGATGAACCCAAGTTATATGTGCAGATGTTTCGTCCCATTGGCTGTGTGCTAGTGCATGAACCGTCTAGGCCCTTGGCGTGTACTCACTTGCTGCAACCGTGCCCACAGCTGCTTGTCAATACACGCGGCGGGCACAATGACTTTTGCCGCGAGGTGAAACATTGAACTCCCCCACACCTTGCATTTTTCACTCTTTGTTTTCCCTATCCATCCTACCCCCCAGCACACACACATGCACACACACACACGCCCACATACTGCACATGCACACAAATGTTCACACACACACGCCCACATACTACACATGCACACAAATGTTCACACACACATGCACACACGCACACACATACACACATGCACACATGCACACATGCACACATGCGCATGCACGCATGCACACACGCACACACACACACATGCACACACGCACGCATACACACATGCACACATGCACACATACACACATGCACACACGCACACATGCACACATGCACACATGCACACACGCACACACGCACACACGCACACACGCACACACGCACACACGCACACACGCACACACGCACACACGCACACACGCACACACGCACACACGCACACACGCACACACGCACACACGCACACACGCACACACGCACACACGCACACACGCACACACGCACACACGCACACACGCACACACGCACACACGCACACACGCACACACGCACACACGCACACACGCACACATGCACACATGCACACACGCACACACGCACACATGCACACATGCACACACCCACGTGCGCACATGCACGCTAACACATGCGCACACACTAACACACACATCGTCGTCAGAACACACATGCACACAAATGTGCAAACACCCACGAGCACACGTGCACATGCATACAATCCCACACAAACACAGGCAGACTTGCACACATGCGCCACATACATTAATCCATCACCAATAAACTGGTTGCTTGGACCCAACGACCTTCTTACTCGCCTGTCCACCCAACGTTCTGCCCATCCTCCCGCCTGCCCGCCTGCATGTCTGCCACCCGCCTACTGCCCACCCATCTGTCAGCCTGTCTGCCTGCTTGTGTGCATGCCTGCGGGCCTGCATGTGCACCTGCGCCCATGCACCTGTTATGCCCCCATGGCACGTATATGCAGCCTAGCTAGTTGAGTGTCTCTTTGCACGCGCACATGGGTGGCTACATGGGCATTTGCCTGTGTCTTGGGCTGGGGGGTTGGGCTGATTAGTTCAAGAGTGGGCGGGAAGACGGTGGTATAATTGGGTGGGTAGGGACGGAGTGGATGGATGATTGGGGGGGCTGGATGCGGGTGGGACTCAAGTTCGTGTAAAGTCCAAAGTTGCCTGTAGCATCAGCAAAAATAAGCGAGAAAGCAGCCTAAATTCAAGGAGCCTACTTGTTGTAACATGTGCCAAACTGCAATTAATGGTTGCAGGCTCACAAGCTGCCAGCTTCATAACGCAAATGGAATGAATTGCATGGTTACAGGACAAGCGTGTGGTTGGAAATCTTACAATGCCTGGCAACGTCTCTTTCATGTGCCCACTGAGAACCGCTGTTCAACACAGGAAGGCTTTGGCAAGCAACGAGCTTCGGCCAGGGCCTTCATTGCAAGGAAGCGTGTGTGAAGCAATAACGTCAGGATTTACAAGCAGAAACTATACCTAACTTTGCGACCTTCATGCAGTATGTCATGTGCATGGCTATGTAGTATGTGCCAACAATCACAACGAAAAAGTGCGAAATTGCAAACATTGCCATGGAAGGGCAGGAGCCACGCACGCAGCAAATTAAAACGGTTCGTGAACCAATCTGTCGGGCATAAAGGCAGCAAAGTCTGGCCAGCAATAATGCAGTGCGATGCGAGAAAAACTCGGTAACTATGGGCAGGCAGGCGCAGCTCGTCCTCAGCAGTGCTATCTAACGTGACGGCGCCTTATTTCCGCGTGCACGGTGCCGAACATGGCACTGGCCTGATTCCAGTTGCAGCAACGCCAGATGCCTTCCCGTCATAGAGCAGAGGCTTCACGTACGTCGACATCGTTGCCTACCAATCGTAATGCTTCCCGTGATAATGCACTCGCGTCCGAACAAAATGTCGAGAAAGCAAACAATCTACACGCGATAAAACTGGGCTGCTAGCTTTTCAGGACTGGTTTTACCATGCCTTAAAATTCCATTAGCTTACTTTTAAAACCATGGCTGACTAATTTTGGCTAATTTTCAGGTATTTGTGCCGCACCGCCCGCATGCATGGCCCGGGACGAGTCTCGAAGACGTAAGGGCATTACGTCGGAGTTTACGTACAGATCTGGAATAAAAAAACAGATCTGCATATACGCCTAGCCATCTGTATTTTTCGGGCCCTAACTTTTCAGATCTGTCAAAAGCTCTAATTATATTGTAATGGAGAAGTGGGAGAACGTGCGTGTCTATTAGCAAATGCAGCGAAATATAAAAATGTAGTTATCAGCCTTTTTCGCCTATTCAGCAGTTGTCGTTGTCGGCCGTTGTCATTAAGCGGCTATAGATTATGTGTGCTGGGGCCGGTGAAAAGACGCTAGCAAAGTTCGTCTGAATGGCGTCCAATAGAGGGGATTTTATTCTTAGTGGATTGTTGGACGAGGAGAAGGCGAGGTTGCTGGCGGAGAATGCGAAAGAGCAGAGGGAAGCAGCGGAAGCCGTGCGTGGAAGATGAGGTAACGGGATGGAGTGTGGGCCCTGGCTTCTGGTTATGAAATGATGGCGGTTGCAGGCCAGCCGTGCTCGCTGGTAATGGGTGCGTGGTGTTGAAATCCAAGTTCTGCGCGTATTCTGTTTTTTGGTCAATGATTGAAGGGATGTCGCCTTGTTTTATTTTTGTGCATCTGCGTCCCGTCGTGACTGCCTCGTCATGGACGCCCAGGGGTAGAAGTTCGAACGAGGGAATGATTTTTCAAACGCCTGGATATGTTATGATAGTACGAATAAATGGTAATGGGTAGAGGCGGCCAAAATTTTGTTGGAAGTGTGCCAACGCCGCACATACGACTTGAACAACCCTAGGTATCTTAGGAAAAGGAAACACGGATACGTCGGAGTGGAGGAAGAGGAAGACGATGACGATGGTGAAGACGGAGAGGTTTACAATGGAGGCCTTGAGAATGGGGAGACATTGAAGCAGGAGAGCAGGGTAGCGGTGAGTGGCCCGTCATGAATTACATTGTGGTTGCAGTTGTTAGCGAGGCGTGTTGATTGCTTCTTGCCGCGGGTAATCGCTAGCGTGCATAACCTTCTTTTTTCAACAGGTGTTCTGGTGCATTGACTGCCGCAAAGCAATTAATGGGACTGATTATGTGCCTATCATGCCGTTTGGGAATCATACATTGCCAACATTTCGTGTTTAGAAGGCGCGCCTTCAGAAGCATATTCAGCACCGCACGAGCCAGGTGCTGAAGGCGTGCTTGGAGAGGAAGGGGTATAAAGTGCGCATGACCGCATCGAAGAAGAAGAAGCAGCAGGAATCGGGCAAGACCATGATAACCGAGCCAGGATTGGCTTTCGTGCATGCAGTACATGGTGCGGCGCAGGCAGTGAATGCTGCATCGATTGCAGCGGTGCAGCCTGTGGCCATGGCGGTGCAGGGCGCGGGTCCTGAAGTGTGGGCGTTGGCGAAGCAGATTCACGATGCTGTCATGGCCACGTTGTGAAGCCAAGGAATGGGTGTTGGTTCCAGTCAGGTGCCTCGCCCGGAGGAAGCTTTTCTGCTGTAAGCAGAGGTGCGGCATCAAGCATTTGCAATCGCCATGAGAGCAGTGGAGATGTCAGCGGCATGAAGCATTTGCAATCGCCATGAGAGCAGTGGAGATGTCTGCGGCATTGGGAGATCTGCAGACAATTGCAGGAGGACATTGTGCGGTACGCTTGTAGGGTGTATGCTGTGTTGTTCCGCTCGCTAATGGACATGTGCCCCTGTAACCTCTTCCAGGCTAGTATCTGCTATCCACCTCTTCAGGCTTGAAAAGTAAATTGCTGTACGGTTCACAATTGGCATGGCTTGACATGCACGCGTCCTTGACTGTGGTCTGCATGGGTTTGGGGTTTAGCGGTTTACATCAGACTCTGCTGTGTGTCTGCTTAATCAGCCGACGTGTCACATGGGGACAGCAACGGCGCTGGGATGCAGCCCGGTGTGAATGCGAGTAAGGTACGCGCTGTCATGCATGGCGGATGGGGCGTGGAAGCCACGACCCACGTTTTTGTGTGTGCACGGGGGGCTAGGGGGCAAGTCGTTGTGTTGCTGCCATCCATATGGCCATGGATATGCGGGAAGCTTTCCCTGTACCCATACTTAATGATGCATGGACTGGTTGTGACAGCCAAGGGTTTAGCTGTCGTGGGTTTGCTGAGTGATCATGGCAGTCTGCTAGGCTGGTGCTAGAACAGCAATAGCGCGGTTACTGCTATGTCTTGCCCGTGCTAACTGATGCTGCAGCCATGCGTGGAGCGCGAATCGTCCCGAGAGGAGAAGGAGGAGGCGGGGCCGGTGCACCCATGGGCAGGGCCGGAGAAGAAGGACGCGGAGCACCCAGTGTGGGAGAAGGAGAAGGCGGGGAAGCACTGAAGCTCCACCCCATGTCAGGCCTCTAGTATAGGTGCCAGTTAACTAAACCCATGCACGTGCAGGTTGTAGCTCAGAATGTATTTAAAATCATATGCCCCTTTTCAGGTATATGTGTAACAGTGACTCCCAACGGATATATGTTCCTAATTTATTAAATTCTTACTGAATAATTGTTGTCTTTATGAACCCATGAAGAGCAAAGCCCGGTGGGGAGTACATGTAACGCATTACCACGAGAAGGGGTCCCCACACCGCATTTCTTCGCTCTCTGTTCCTATGCAGAACAAGAAGAGGTGGAAGACCAATGTCCCGGCTCACACGCCAGCCCATGTGGGTAAGCCCCCTCCCCCAAAGCGGAAGGGGCGCTTTGGGGAGAAGTGTAGTGAGGATTTTGTAGACTAGATAGCACTAACTTACTTACACCAGACCTGGCAATAAACAAGCATTGATGGGATGGACCCAGCGATACATAATGGGCGTGCATGCGTAAAAAATATACACTATGCATGGCCCAATGGGCATGCATTCAAATAATTACAAATGAAGGCCGCCATGAGAGCACTGAAGCTAAACCAGACCGGGCCACAATTAACCCTCCAGCACCAAAGTTCCACTGCATCATGTAAGACAAGCCTGACATCCATCCATCCATCCATCCATCCATCCATCCATCCATCCATCCATCCATCCATCCATCCATCCATCCATCCATCCATCCATCCATCCATCCATCCATCCATCCATCCATCCATCCATCCATCCATCCATCCATCCATCCATCCATCCATCCATCCATCCATCCATCCATCCATCCATCCATCCATCCATCCATCCATCCATCCATCCATCCATCCATCCATCCATCCATCCATCCATCCATCCATCCATCCATCCATCCATCCATCCATCCATCCATCCATCCATCCATCCATCCATCCATCCATCCATCCATCCATCCATCCATCCATCCATCCATCCATCCATCCATCCATCCATCCATCCATCCATCCATCCATCCATCCATCCATCCATCCATCCATCCATCCATCCATCCATCCATCCATCCATCCATCCATCCATCCATCCATCCATCCATCCATCCATCCATCCATCCATCCATCCATCCATCCATCCATCCATCCATCCATCCATCCATCCATCCATCCATCCATCCATCCATCCATCCATCCATCCATCCATCCATCCATCCATCCATCCATCCATCCATCCATCCATCCATCCATCCATCCATCCATCCATCCATCCATCCATCCATCCATCCATCCATCCATCCATCCATCCATCCATCCATCCATCCATCCATCCATTGATCGGGGTATAGTCCTAGTACAGCCATGCTACGTCCTGGCTATGATGAGATTACTTGCCCACGCTCCTAGTGTTATGCCATGCTCACATGGGTCTTATTGCACCCACAGATTGCCGGATCGTTAGCGTGTCCGTTTAGCTAGCGTTCCCGAATGCAGCTGTGGCATGCCTTAGGCATGAAGGAGACTGGGGGTCTCTGCCCTTTCTCCTGTTGTGCACACACAGGGATTAAAAGCACTTCGGTGCTCCGTGACTCCCCAACAGGAGCACGTGTTTAATTAATTAATTAATTTATTAATCGGGGTTAGCTAATGCTCCTTGACTCCCTAATGGGGGCATGAGTTTAATAAATGAATTAAGTAGTTAGTTAATTAATCAGGTTGATTCAGATGAGGTCTGTGCTGGTTCCTTGTGGACTGGCCAGCCAGGGAGATATCTTCTTACATGGTCAGGCCCTTCTTGCCGACCATGTAAGAACCTGTTAGGCGACACAGTGGCCAACATTGAACATACCGCCATATGTTTGTCTCCGCGATATGATTTTAGCTGACATGCAGAGCACAGACACTGTTGGCGTCATCCGCTCAACCCCTCTTATTCAGACATGGGACCTCGGATGTGTAGGATTAGTAGCGTTGCCCAGGCGGACATTGTCAAAGACTACGACCGGCCCCCCAGTTGTGAATTGAATTGAATTGAATTGTAACATAACTCCGTTGGGAGTATATGTAGCACATAGCCCAGAGAAGGGGCATATGGCCTATCATACATTCTAAGCTACTTCCTGCAAGGGTGGGAATGTAAACAACACTTGCTCTAGGTGCACTAGGGCACCTGCACCACCCAGAGTTTCAGGCAACACCCAGCGAAGGGGAGCCTGTCATAGGTGGGGAAGATCATCATGGCTATACAAGAGCTAGGACATGGCTTCTCTACAGAGAGCATCTCTCTGCATGGCATAGCATAACTAAATAAAGCTAGGCATCATCTGGAGTGTGGCTCATCATAGGCACACATGTACATGATTAAATAAAGCGCGTGGCTTAGCTGGGATAGTGCCTCTAGGATAGTGCCCCAGTTGTGGGTCCTAGGAAATTTAACAAGCATGATTGTCTCCTTGTTGATAGGCATTAATTCATCCTTGATGATAGGCATTGCTTGCGTGCAAGATTAGCTCGAGGCCCATATTTTAGACTACTAGCTGAGCTGTGGACATACATGTTGTTATTGACGTCTTGACGGATATTGACGTCTTGGGGTGACTTCCACTATATCTTCTTTGGGGAATTCAGAGATCCCGGTCCCCCAACATGGACATGAGACTAATTAAAATCAATTAATCAATGTCATGAATAGAGCGCGTTCATGACGTTCAGTCATGAACAGAGCCCTAACCTTAACCCGTGTTTTTTTAATTAGAACGCAATATATCGCGTTGTAAGCTTTTTTTAGAACGCGTATAGCACCTAAGGAAAATTTTTTTTCATGGTCATGTATATACTTTCCTGAAAGCCCATAAATCAAAGGAGTTTTTGAGCTACTCAGACCTACAAAATGCTAATTCATTAGAGAGATACACTGGTTTGAATACAGGGGGGTCTGACCATGACCGCGATTTCTTGACCATAGGTCACAAGTCATGTGCTTATTCACAAATGGTTCATGAAAAAAATCTGGCTTCTTGCACGAGCTATGGGCAACATATGCAGGCTCTGTGAAACAAAACTCAGGCCCATTGGGCCACTGGAGCTATTTTTCATTAGCATCACAATTACAACGCAGTACAACGCAGTGGGAAAAATGAGAGCCCTTCACAACATGACGCAACGACATGAGCCCCATAAACGGGGCCATAGTGAGCTTGGAGGGTCAAAACGTTGAAAATAGGTGTTGTATAAGTTATACAGCATCAAACATGCATCAAACATCATGACTGGATGACCTAATATGACTGAATCAGGCAGCCATAGCCAAAGCATCATCCACTCTCACAACCTGTTGAGTACATGCCTCGTGGGAACGGAGGTGCTGGGTTTTCATTCCATAACGCGTGCAATACTGAAAGAAAGAGGCACGTGTAATGCAAGGCTTGGATAGGTTGAGTGATCCATGAGCTTACATGCAGGCAAAGATGACGCTGGAATGCATGCTAGCAAATGGTGGCAAGATGCTAACAACACATGATTATACACCATGATTATGGGCACCTAGCTGGTCTTCTTGCACAATCAACGCAGTATAAACCATCAACATCCAATCCTCACGATATATGCACGGCTTGACGACGTAAACAGCACCTAAATACTGCACAACTGCAACCTGCTATGGCTGACATGCAAGCAACGTCGAGTAGGATGGCGGTCTTAGAGAGGCTGGGCAGAGGTCGGTAGAAATAAGTGGAAAACTGGCAGAAACTAGGTAGAAACACGATATACTTACGCCTGCAAGCACTATTGAGCCGGTGGCAGAGGCCATTTCCAGGAAAATACAGCATACCGTAGCAATAGCCACGGTCACGCCTTACGCTATTTGCAGGCACCATCATGCCCGGCGCTACCCAATAAAAGTCTGCACAATTCTCGGTTTAGCCGAGAGTCCGGACGTTCGGAATGAATAAACATGTGTTAAGAAGTCGAAACACCATGGAAATACCAAGCATGGTGCCGCAGCAGACCCGAGTCTTGACGTAATAATATGTATGCCGGTTTCCAGGGTTTCCGCATGAAAGTTGGGTGAGAAACTGGAAAAAACTACGTTTCCTTTGCCCCAGTACCTCAACAAACTCGTAGAAACCTAATTATCAACCTTTGAACGCATCATCATGGTCGTGCCACCCAACAGCCACTGAAATCCGCGCGAAAACTGGCGAGATCTACCTGCCGCCATCGCCGTCGTCTTCACCTTCGTCCCGCGAAAATGCCTGATTTCAGTGGTACATATTTGTTTGCAGCTGTCACAAAAAAAATACCAAAAATACCAGGATTTTTTCTTTCAAGAATTCTATGAGATGTTTCTGACCTATCTTGAAAGTTTCAGACCAAAAATCGCATGTTTAATAGGTTTGCCACGTGTCAGATTACAACGCGATACATCGCGTTCTAACCCTACAACGCGATGTATCGCGTTGTAAAAAAACACGGGTTAAACACATAAGAAAACAATTATGGCGGGCCATGTGACCAATGTAAGAAGCTTAGCCCCCAAACATATTGTTGTCTCACGTAATGAATCACTTGCTGATCAACAAATCGATGGTTATCTCATAGGCACAATGTACCTCTGACCATCATTGCTGGCCCATGCATGCATGCACCAATGGCAGCCTACATGACACATACATCGCTTATTTGCCATGTAAAAAATGCGACAAAGTGTCCATATAGGTACTCATAGATTAGCACAAATTCCTTAGCACGATGTGGACAACTTTACTTAACGGTGAAAGCCTGTCTCGCCCTTATTGCCTTGAGGGTTCCCGGCGATAGGTCCTGTCTGTTGGTCGACATTTTTCTTTTGCAGCTGGCCATCGTCGGTAGGTATGAATGATCTCGATGCTAGCAATTACGATGATGATACCCGAGGTAGTCTATACCTAGGATCGAGAGCTTCTTCTTGTATGGCAATGCCGGCAGGTAACTATTACTCCGAATAAAGAGTTAAGAGGTTGGCCCTCGGCAGTCGGCATGGCGATCACGGAGCGATGACGGGGCGATGACGGGGCGATGACGGGGCGTTGACGCGCGTGATGAATAGGATCTGTTTGACAGGCGGCGGCTATTGGTAATATAGATTGTTGATTAAGAGAAGAGTTTAGATGTTGGCCCGTGGGCGATGACGGTGACGGCGTCACCGTCATCGCCCTCGACGGGCGTCATGAATACGACCTTTTTGATATGCGGCGGCTATTGGTAATATAGGTCGTTGACTACTACTCCGAATACAAATGTAAAGAGTTAAGAGGTTGGCCCTCGGCTGGCTCGGCATGGCGATCACGGGGCGATGACGGGGCGATGACGGGGCGTTGACGCGCGTGATGAATAGGATCTGTTTGATAGGCGGCGGCTATTGGTAATATAGATTGTTGATTAAGAGAAGAGTTTAGATGTTGGCCCGATGATCCGAGGATCCGATGATCAGAGGATCCGAGGTGATCGCCCTCGACGGGCGTGATGATAAGCCCATGTTTGATATGCGGCAGCTATTGGTAGTATAGGTCGTTGACTATCACTCCGAATAAAGAGTTAACAGGTTAAGGCCCTCGGCCGGGCGATGACGGGGCGATGACGGGGCGTTGACGCTCGTGATGAATAGGACCTGTTTGATAGGCGGCGGCTATTGCTAATATATAGGTCGGATATTTGTGTACCACCCCCCTCCTTCCCACGGCAGGTACGCAGCGACCCGCTGTTGTCCTGGCTGCAATTGTGTATCACTTGTACGGTATTTGTGTATCACTTGTACGGTATTTGTGTATCACCCCCCTCCTTCCCACGGCAGGTACGCAGCGACCCGCTGTTGTCCTGGCTGCAATTGTGTATCACTTGTACGGTATTTGTGTATCACTTGTACGGTATTTGTGTATCACCCCCCTCCTTCCCACGGCAGGTACAGGAGCGGTGACATACAGCCATGCTATTTGGGGGCCCAATACCGCCACCGCCAGGTCGAAATGTCCGGCCCCCATATTGAACTCAGGGTCCAATGCCAACCGCCGGAATGAAACTTGCTGGCCCCCAGTATGCTAGCGCCCCCCTGGGGCGCCGCCACCGGTGCGCCGACAGCCGGCCCCCATATGCCCCCCCACAACGCGCTGAATTCGTGTTCAGTGACCAGATCACACTTTGATCCGGGAGCAAAATGATTGGCTGTAAGTTAAGAACAAAAAACGAAATTTTAGTATCTAAGTTCCGAAGCGCTTGCTGAATTTGCCCCCTTAATTTCCAATAGGGTTGTACCGAATAGTGTTCCGAATACCGAATATCCCCCGAATACCGAACCGAACACCGAATATGTTCAGTATACGGCGAACGGTCTGTCCGTCTGAACATATTCGGTATCGGTATCGGGAGGCAAGCTCTACTTCCGAATATGTTCGGTATCGAAATCGGGACACCCTACTATTCGACGAATATATTCGTAGTTCCGAATATCGAATAGTAGTACCCCTACTAGCGGGCGGCGCAGCCTCCAGCCTCCACTCACCAGCTGGCGCGGTCATGCCTCCGCCGACTCAAGTTAGGCCAACGCCCAAAAGCTGAATGCACTATGCAGGGAAGGCAACTGTGCTCGCCTAAAGTATTAAACACTAAGTGTATCTCAATATATAATTGATACAAAATAATTAATATAAGTCTCATTAATATAAATGATACAAGTTGTCTACCTAATACGTTATAGTAGCTACTGTCGTCATTATTCGATCGGCGTCCGAATAGTTCGGAGAACTATTCGGTGTTCGATTCGGGAAGGGCCCTTCAGCTCCGAACATATTCGGTATCGGTATCGGGAGGCTCCAAATATATTCGGCATCGGGTTCGGGGCACCCCCCTGGTCCGAGTATCCGATTCGGCAAGCCAAAACGCTATTCGGTACAACCCTACTTTCCAAGGCCCGCTGACAATACTTGAGAAATTCACCAATGAATGTTCGGTTTGAAACTGACCATGGATTGTTACTGGTGGATACACCTGGTGTTGCTCACGTCGGAAGCCCGGGGGCACTTTCCCCGCTGAAAGGTGTCCGCGGAAGCGTTTTGTAGCCAACGCGGAAGCGTGTGAAGACAACGCAGCAAGACCGCAACCTATCCACCCGCCGAAGTCCAAACACTGCAGACGAGCAATTGCCACGTGGCAAATCCCCTTTGGCAGTAGGCTCGCCATATGGGGGCCATGACCACCCGCCGGCAGGCTATTTCAGCCGCAGCCCCTATATAAATATAGGGGCCGGACCAATGCAGCCACCGGCAGCCTTGGGGCCAGACCCTAGTACCCGTGAAATTTTGGCTGGGCATGTCACCCCTCCTGCAGGTACGCAGCGACCCGCTGTTGTCCTGGCTGCAATTGTGTACCGTAGTGGTCCCAATATCTGTACGCGTAATTATGTACGAATCGACCTCGTACAGGCCCAAAAAAACCCTCTTCCGGGCCTCGTACACCTCAAAATTAGGTACCACCAGCGCAGCGCGGCGCAGACCTTAAAGCCTAGCTACCCGTGGCGCGGCGCCCGGAGGGAGTTTTCGCGCGCAAACTTCGTTTGATCTGCGTTGAGACATGACTCAGAGGTAAACTGTGCATTTTTTATTATTTTATCCCATACACCATCACAATATACCCGCCCGCTGGCATTCAGTTAGCTAAATGGCTACTACCTAGTACCTACATGCAGTTCAGTCAAACTGAACTGAACTACCTACTACTCGCGCACCCTTGAATATACCCTGACATTATACGTACGTACAGTAAAAATAATTCCCAAAAGTTCTCGTACACGTAACAAAAATTCCTAAAAGTATTCGTACGATAATTACGCGTACAGATATTGGGGCCACTACGGTATCACTTGTACGGTATTTGTGTATCACTTGTACGGTATTTGTGTATCACCCCCCTCCTTCCCGCAGCAGGTACGCAGCGACCCGCTGTTGTCCTGGCTGCAATTGTGTATCACTTGTACGGTATTTGTGTATCACTTGTACGGTATTTGTGTATCACTTGTACGGTATTTGTGTACCACCACCCTCCATGGCCCATGCAGCCCGGCCCGGCATCGTGCCGTCGCCGACCCGACAACGTTTTCTCGAACAACACGAATTTGAATTTTAGGGACTGGAGCGGCTGGCACGCTAGGGGCACGACCAACGGAACAAGAGAACCGAGAAACTGTGGCCGCCAGGAGGATAAAGGTTTCAAGGCGCATGCGTTTGAGGCTAGCCAGAACCGAATGCGAGGTTTTACTTTATCAAACCGATGTATATCAATGTGGCCAGAATTCTTTTCCAGTTGCGGGGTCGTGTGTCGCCAATTTGTTGTTGGGCCGGGCACTTTAATCGTGATTGCAAGAAGTCAGTTCACGACGCCGTTAGCGTGGCATTTATGTACAGCAATTCATCGTTCGGCTTCTTTATCCTATCGGCAACTCCTCACGACGTGTGAGCGTGAGTCGGTTGTCGTGTGAATGGACACTTTCTGGGAAAGTAAGTCACTAGAGTGCCAATTTCACCGATCGCAAAACATTTACCCAGTTTGGGCAGATAGACCTGGCTAAATACGAGGGCGAGCGGAAGTAATTGTTGATGCATAGCCATCTGCTTCCTGCGCTTTGTAATTGTAATGAGTTGTTCGCAAATTGGCGTCTCTAGCGGTTACTCCTCTGTGCACAGCTGGCGACCAAGAAGACTTCATTGGCAGCCGGACTGCGGATGCGCGTCGTTGGAATATTAGCAACGTTAACATGTTTGCTGCGTTTTTTGTGAAGCTTGTCTAGCCGACTGCATTTGGGAGACTTGGCAAGGTTGCCTCCAATCGTTGAAGTCACAACCTGGGTGTCAATTCACGTTTACTAGCCACGGTCATAGTAACATTCTAATGGCATTTGTCCCAGTTTCAACATGGGTTTTCACTCTGATCTGATGGAGTGAAGGGCCTAGCTCCGTGGTTTTGTGTCATTGTAGCAGTTTAGTCGCCTGCTAACGTAGTGAATCTTCCATCCCACCTCTCCCACCCCCACCCGCACTTCTCCTACTCTCTCTCTCTCTCTCTCTCTCTCTCTCTCTCTCTCTCTCTCTCTCTCTCTCTCTCTCTCTCTCTCTCTCTCTCTCTCTCTCTCTCTCTCTCTCTCTCTCTCTCTCTCTCTCTCTCTCTCTCCCTTCCCACCCCCCGCTCTCTTGTCCCTCCCGCACCCCTCCTCTCTCTTTCCCTTTTCCTTGGCTGTTGAGAAGGACTGGGGTGAAAACTCCAGACCGTTGGTGGCTGCCTTCAAGCAGGAAGTTTCAAGGATCAACAAGTTTTTGTGAGCTGTCTGATATGGTCACTGCTGCGACAAAGGTGAGTTATCTTGTTTTTCATGTAATTTTTTTGCTGTAGCTAGGTAAGCCGGCCATTTTGTACTCCCCTTTCTTTTGCTCTCACGATTTATTCTTGTTGTGGTTTATATGGTCCCGTTAAGTGGCATGCATTATCATTATCCACATTAGTGTGAGAAACCATCCGCAGTGTTGTAGCTTGCATCTATAACAACAGTTTTTGCTGCCGCCGCCACTGCTATTACCAACATTAAGTCATTCTTGCTTTCTAAGCACTCTTTTTCCTCTTAGGCTGTTGGTTGGGATACCAGCCACCCTTGCACGCATAAATTCAAGCACCGGGTGCATGTGAAAACACAACCAAGGCAAGAATGTCCCCCTCTCGCAATATCCCACCCACGCAACGCACCCAATGCAGCAAGAATGGGACCACCTTGTTGCCATGAGCTCTAGCACCGTTGCCACCCCTAGCTTTCTACTGTTCCCGTCCATCCTTATTTACACTGGCTGCTTTGCTTGCATTTCTGGCTCAGTGCCAGTTTGCACTTGCTAGCTTGCTAAGACAATAATGCAGCTTGCAAACGGCAAGGGCAAGCACCCGGGTAAGAGCAAAGGCAACCGCACGAGCAAAGGAAAGGGAAACTGGAAGAGCAAGCACAAGGCCAAGGAAAGGACAAAGGCACTTGTGCTTGCCAAAAGGGCAGGCTCAAGGGAAATGACAAGGGCAAGGGCAGGGGCAGGCACAAGGGAAGCGGATAAGGGCAAGGGCAGGCGCAAGGGAAAGAGATTAGGACAAGTCAAGCACGAGGGAACGGACAAGGGCAAGGGCAGGCACAAGGGAAAAGATGAAGACAAGGGCAGGCACTAGGGAAAGGATGAGGGCAACGGCAAACACTGGGGATCAAAGGATAGGGGCAAGGGCAGATGCTAGGGTAACAGTTAGGGCAAAGGCAGGCACAAGAGAAGAATAAGGGGCCGTGAAGTATAAGTGGAAATGCGGGTGGCGACATGGGGTTCGATCGGGCCTGCTGATGCAAATGCAGATTTCAACTGCAGTGACAAACACAAGCGTAGACATAGGCAACGACAAATTCCTTGCATGCGTGCCTTGCTCTTCACCGGCTGGCTCGTTTGCTAGTTGTCTAACAGTTTCTACCGATAAACATCACTTGCCATTGTAAGGTCTGCCTTGCTGCCGTGCTAGTGGGTAGCTGGGTGATCGTGCTTGTTCCTTGTCAAGGGAGGGATGCATGTGGAGTAGGTGGGTGGGTGTGCTTGTTCCTTGCCAAGGAAGGGATGCACAAAGGTTAGATAGGTGCACGTGCTTGTTTCTTGTCAAGGGAGGGACGCACAAAGGGTAGGTGGGGGCACATGGTTGTGCCTCGTCAAGGGCGGGATGCACGAAGGGTAGGTGGGGGCATGTGGTTGGTCCTTGTCTTTTCACCGCCCAAGCGATGGCGATGTAGCATGCATTATACATTTATTCGTGCATTAAAAATCACTTTCCTTACAAGCGGCCTTAGCCGACTCCATCTGCCGTTGCCATTTCTCCGTATTGCATTGTCCGGACACGGTTTTTGTGTCGCAGGTCTTCCCCCGTAAAGGCACAAGCTGCCTGCGCGCGGAATTATGTGCAGACACCTCGGTTTCCAACACGACGGCTTCCCGCACATATCGAGCTCTGGATGTACAACATCTTCCCCCGGCGCACTTGCTCCCGGATGGAGCTTCTGTGCGGTGCCGACATCCCCGGAGCTGTCCTAAGCACCGCATGGAAACAGTATTTCAAGCCACGAAGAGAAGCCACGAATTTGATATTGACTTGATATTGTCGTCAGAAGACTTGATATGCTATTTTCTGTGAAGGCGTTGGATTTTTGTGCATGACATGTAATCCTGCATTTAATAATGAAATTTTTTATGAAATAGGAACTCGTCTTGCATGAGCCTTGCTGCAAATGCCATTCATTTTTTTCCCCCGGGTAAATGGGTGTTAGGGGTTAGGTTGACCGAAATGATAAGTGAAATCAAAGTGAAATTCTGATAAGTGACATGCGTACTGCAATTCAGAACGACATAGCGACATGATTGTAGTACCGGTAGTGTACGCGAGAAGCATACGACGTCGTAACCTACGGGACCGAGTACCGGGATCGTAAATTACCAACTCGTAAATTACTACCTCGCAAATTACTACCTCGTACCTTACTACCTCGTAAATTACTACCTCGTACATTACTACCTCGTACATTACTACCTCGTACATTACTACCTCGTAAATTACTACCTCGTAAATTACTACCTCGTAAATTACTACCTCGTAAATTACGACGTCGGATCTTACCTCGGATCTAACTCGTAGCTTACGAGAAAGATCCGAACTCTTATACAAACGGTAAGAGTAGTCTGTGCCGTAAATTACCACCTCGTAATTTACGCCTCGGATCCTTTTTACTACCCTCGGACGAAAAGTATAGTGCTCAAGTGGCCCCCCCGCGGGACTGCGCCCAGCTCAGCCTGGCTGGCACCTCCTGACGTGCCGGCCGGGCCCCGTGAAGTGCTAGACGCCGCAAGGCCCGCATGCACCTTCAAAGATCAGCTCGTAGAGGACATGGGGGGCCTAGGCCTCTCCGTGATTTGGAAAATGATGATGGACAAGGCCAAGTGGGCCCAGGTCATAGAGGACAACGAGCCACCCCCCGCACGTGGGGAAGCGCCCGCATGCGCAAACATACAGGAAGCACGCCAGACAGGTCCCCTAGGGTAGAATTGATGTTGATAGATCAAGGAGACAACCAGCGCAGGCCAGAAATCGGGAGAATCCGGACCATGGTAGCTCGAGCCTGCCGTTATCTTGTCCGCGTGTTTGAGTCGTACGTTCAGGATGATGAAGATGAATGGTGATGGAAATGTGTATCCGTGTGCATTGAAATTATGGCTGGCTTACGTGTAGAGCGACTAGATGACCTAGACGGTGGGGCCGGAAACAGCATGCTTGATCAGGGCGTGTGTTTCGAGCCTAACTGGCCGGGAGTGTCTAGATGGCTGTTGTGGATAGATTAGACCGGTAGGACTGTTTGCACCCATCCATCCATCCATCCAGGTTAATGCTCCGTGACTCCCCAACGGGCACACGAGTCTAATTCATTAATTCATTAATTAATTCATTAATTCATTAATTAATTAAATTAATTAATTAAGGTCCTGGTCCTCCCTGTTCTTATCAAGGAGACAACCAGCGCAGGCCAGAAATCGGGAGAATCCGGACCATGGTAGCTCGAGCCTGCCGTTATCTTGTCCGCGTGTTCGAGTCGTTCAGGATGATGAATATGAATGGTGATGGAAATGTGTATCCGTGTGCATTGAAATTATGGCTGGCTTACGTGTAGAGCGACTAGATGACCTAGACGGTGGGGCCGGAAACAGCATGCTTGATCAGGGCGTGCGTTTCGAGCCTAGCTGGCCGGGAGTGTCTAGTGGTGAGCACCATTGCTGCGATCGCTCTCCCACCATTTACGAGGAAATACCCGCAAATGGAAAACCACTGAAAAGGTAGCTAGTCAGTCATCACGTTAGCCATGCCATGATTCCAAACGTCCAAGAACTGCACACGGTGTAAAGGCAAAAAGCCGGAGGACATCACTTTCAAATGTGCGGCGGGAACCAAAAGCCCGCGGATGCCAGAAAACATCGTGTTGCTGCAGCGACGCGACGATGTGGACAACGAATCCAGTGCCAAGCTCGGAACGGCCGCAAAGGAGATCTGGCATCATGTGCAGTGTTCAGATGTGCGGAGATACTATGCGATCCAGCCGGTCCACGACCTGTTTGTAGAGCTTGTGCCAAGGGGCAGCACCTTATGTACAGGGCCGAGATATATGGACCCTCACAGCCAACCTTGCCAGAAAGCTGGACGGCGCGGTCACCAACCTGCTGCAGTCAATTTTCCGAGTGGGATACGCTGCTCACGTCCGCAGTGAGGACTTGTACCTCGGCACGCCAAGTGCTTATCACCAGCACCATTAAGCAGCGGCGCCTGCAGCTAGTAGGGCACTAATTAGCTCCCACCAACCAGGTAGACACCTCACGTGGCCCCTCCGCAAGGCTGCATGCGACCAGCTCAGCCTGGCAGGCACCTCCTCACGCGTGGGCCGCGGGTCCAGCAATGCTAGCTACACGCCGCAATGCCCGCACCTTCAAAGAGCAGCTATGAGCTTTAGAGTATTTGGTTAAATGCTTTGCCCATGCAGAGAGTTTTTTGTCGACTATATCAAAGCCTTTGACACGGTCCTCGGCTGGGAGGCTCTTTGGGCCATTTTAGCTCTGGATCGGGTACCCGGCCAGCGTTTATTGCTGCCATTCGTCGACTGTATGAGGGCTCACAGGCAGTAGTGCGGACTGCGGAAGGCACCACCCCGATGCACCATTCACCCTTCACCATGCACGGGGTGTGGCAAGGTTGTGTCCTGTCCCCATATCTTCTGATTTGGCACGCCGCAAAGGTGAAAACCATTTGCGTTCAGTGCCGGTCCGCGGAAAATATCTGTTCATTATTGTCGTGGATCACGTCATGCGCCGGGCACGTGCACGCTTTACTGCTCTTAAGGGGTTCGAGCCCGGCTTGGACATTCTTAACGAGCGAGAGCACAGCGGGGGCGGCAATGGTTACCGCCTGGCCGACCTGATTTATGCGGATGACACAACCCATCATCGCGGGCCCCGAGCACATTCAGACCTGGCTGGACTGTCTGGGCTCGGAGGCGAGGGCGGTGCGGTTGGAGATTAGTGTCAAAACTGAGGCGATGGTGATTGGCGGGGGCCTCCAGTCGCCCGCGTCTGCCGCGCCTGCTCGACGGGGTGAAGGTACCGTTCCGTGATCGCTTCAAACTGTTAGGGAGCATGCTCCCCGACACCGCCGACGATGTGGACATCCGCATCGGCCTGGCCTGGGCCCGGCTCCGTAAGCTCAACACCTACTGGCGCTAGCTTAAAGGGCCTCAGTGGGCGAGCTCCGCAAGCGCATGCTAGCTGTTCAAGGTCCTCGTCCTCACGGTGCTCACGTATGGCGCCGAGGCATGGACACTCACGGACACACTGGCGTCTAAGCTCGACGGCACGGTTTACAGGATGCTCCGACAGGTCCTGAATGTAGGGTTTTCCAAGCATAGGTCGTTAGAGTCGGTCTTTGTATCAGGTTATGCCTCGCACTTCGGACGAGATTAGGCGTAGGATAGCATTTGTAGGACATGATCTTGCTCGCACCAGTCAGGTCGGTACACCGCACTTGGTCTGGCGGCCGGCCCCCAGCGGCTTGGCCAACCAGGGCGGCACATCCTGACCTGGCCTGGCCCCAAGGACATTCCTAGAAAGCTAGGTAAGCCTGCCATGAACTACACCCAGATGTTGCTGGCCGACCTAGTGGTCCCAGCTCAGTTTGAACACCGCATTCACTCCCTCTCTCTTCTTTGGACTGCCATGCAGAACAAGAAGCGGTGGCAGAAGAGTGTCCAGGCTCACACGCCAGCCCCTGTGGGCAAGCCCCCTCCCCCCAAGCGTCCGGAAAGGGTGTTTTGCTGTTCATAGCGTAGTTGGGATTTTCTAGACTAGATAGCTTAGTTAGGTTCGTTTGATTACGCGGCTTCGCCCACCTCCATCCATCCAGCAAGGAATATGTGCTACATGATCTCCCAACGGAGACATATTATAATTTAATTTAATTTAATTTTAATGCAGAGACTTCACTCTCTGCTGAGATGCCATCATATGGATCCCGACTGTAATTATAAGAACATAACTCCGTTGGGAGTATATATTAAAAATATAATTACTTACAGCAGAGTGAAATCACTCAAACCAAAGCAAACGCCCAGCTATAAACCTATATACAGAGCCATGTCAAAGCTCTATACTACGATAAGACCAATGGAAACGCCTAACGGGAGGAACCTAATAGCCCTGCTGCACCGCAAAATCAGCCCGCGTACGGCGGAGCATGATGTCAGCCATGGCCCGAGTCAGCGCCACCGACAGGCGCTGACGCCAATATGACGTCCAGGTCCGCGCCGACCATGGGGCCCGCTGGCCCTCCAGGTCCAGCCGGTCCTCCCGGAGCCGGCAACACTCCTTGAAGAAGGCGGAGGTCAGGGGCCCCATGGCCCCAAACTCCTCCAGGACAAAGGGCACCACACGATGGTGCCCGACGTCGCCGTAGGCCAGGAGCTTGGCCCGCTCCGCCCGGTCCGCCGTGTAACCTGCCGTGAGGGAGGCCCCAGCCACGTGGCTAAGAGCCAAGGGCCGCGCCACCGAAACGTCAATAAGCAGATGCCGGCCACCCCCCTCAAAGTCCAGCACCACGATGTCAGGCCGGTGGTTGGGGGAATAGAAGGCAGCGCCATCCGCATCCTCGGACCGGATGTTCGCGTGGGGGAAAACCGACCGAATCATGGCGAGCACCACCGTCAGGAGGACAGTGTGCAAATACAAATACCAATTCTGATTCTGTTGGCCCCCCATGCAGGCAAGGTAGTGAGTCCCCGTGGGATCCAGCGGCTGCCCACAGCTACCACAAGGCCGCCCGGCCGGAACAAGAGGCTGCGGGGCAAATAGCTGGTGCCGGAGCGCCACCGAGTAGTGGCTGGGAGCCAAGGCGAATGGGGGGGCCATGGGAAGAGCACGAAGGTACGCCGAGCCCACACTCCGCAAGGAAAGCGAGAACAGCCACGCACGTCCCTGGGCGTTGAGGTCCGCGAAAAGAGCAATCCAATCAGCCGTGTGCAGAATACCCGCGTAGGTTTTCTGGTGTTTATCGATGACGCGAGCAGGGAATGCGGCGGGAGATTGAACGGAGGCGACCGAGGGAGTGCCGCGAGGGAGGTGGCGCTGTACCGCCTGAGCGGCACGGACGGGAGAACAGGCCTGCTGGATCTCAGCATAGGCCTCCTGGATGGCAGTGACGAAGGGCAAAGGGCTGCTGGGGTCCAGGAGGTCAGGCGCTGCCGTTGCCAAAAGGGGCAGGAGCCGGCAGCTTTCCGCCCACGACTGAGCGACGGAGCCCAAAAAGGCTGCTGGGGCCAGCCGGGCGGCACGAGTCAGACCGCAGCCACCCATCCGTGCAGGCAGGGAGGCAATGCGAATAGCATGTGGCGGGAGGTCGGGGCCCGGGACCAGCTGCGCCAAGGCCGACTGGATGCGTTCGTCGTGGCCCTCGGCGGCCAGCCGGACCTGAGACGGAAGAGCGCCCCGGAGCCAGTGAACGACGCGAGGGTGAGCGCAAAACCACAGAAGCAGACCCTTGGTCTGCGAATCATGAAGGCGCGCAATCAAGGGCAGTACCTCAGTGCGTGCCTCGAGGGCGGCCCGCAGAGCATCGATGACAAACGCGGGGTCGCCAACCGGAACGCCGAGGACATCCAACCCATGGAGGCGCTCGTCCCGGCCCAAGAGCTGGGGCGGAAAGCCGGAGCAATCACCTTGGGGCGAGTACACCGCGCACTTGGCAAGGGTCAACTGGAGGTTGATGTCGGCCACCGCGGTCTGCAGTGCCAGCAGAGCCGCGGTGGGAGTATATATGTAGCACAGTATAGAGCTTTGACATGGCTCTGTATATAGGTTTATAGCTGGGCGTTTGCTTTGGTTTGAGTGATTTCACTCTGCTGTAAGTAATTATATTTTTAATATATGTAGCACATATCCCTGAGTGAGATATGGCATATGGCTTGAAATATACATTCTAGGCTAAGTTCCTGCAAGGGTAGGGTGTAAACTACACAATTAGCTCTGGGTGCATGCACGAATTTGTGCACCTGCACCACCATGATGTATCCACCAGAGCTCAAAGGCCTGGCATGGGGTGGAAGGTCCTCATGGCTAAACAATGGCTAGGGCATGGCTTCTCAGCAGAGAGTAGCTCTCCGCATGGGCACAACATAACTAAATAAAGCTATAATAGGCATCATGTATGTCTGGTGTGTGGCACATCATAGGCACACATGTACATTAATTAATTAATTTAATGAATTAAGTAATTCATTCATTAGACCGGCTCGTGCTCCGGTTGGGGAGTCACGGAGCCGATGCCGGATGGAGGGATACAAACAGTCCTACCGGTCTAATCTATCTACAACATCTAGCTACAACATCTATCTACAACATCAAAAGCTAACTAGTCTAAGCTAGCATATATATTAATCAATTATTATTATATTAATCAATTATTATTTTTAATATATATAAAGAAGAGGAGCTCCGGGCCACCGTGGAACAGCGCACCCATGTCCTTGAGACTTGGGCCCGCCTCAAGGACCCCCAGACCAAAGGGCTTCTCCTGTGGTTTTGCGCCCACCCGCGGGTGGTTCACTGGCTCCGTGGCGCTCCCCCCCACTTGGTGCGGCTTGCCGCGGAAGGCCATGACGAGCGCATTCAGGCCGCCTTGCAGGTGCTCCTCCCCGGCCCTAGCCTGCCAGCTCACTCCATGCGCTTGGCCACCCTCCCCTGCCGCATGGGCGGGTGCGGGCTCACCCGCGCCGCCCGCCTCGCCCCCGCCGCCTTCCTTGGCTCTGTTGCTCAGGCCTGGGCGGAGATCCGCCGGTTGGTCCCCAGCGCCGTCAGCGCCATTCCCGACTTGGTCACCCCATCCCCCTTTCCCTTTGTGCAGGCTGTGCAGGATTCTTACCTCGGGATCCAGCAGGCTTGCGACCTCGTCCGCCCCGCTCAGGCCGTCCACCGTCGCCTGCCCCGGGGCACGCCCGGCGTGTCCACTGTCGTCAGTCCTAGTGTCTTCCCTGCCTGCGTTCATGAAAAACAACAAAAGACCTACGCGGGTATACTACACTGTGCCGACTGGATGGGTCTGCATGCGAGCTTGAACGATCAGGGGAAGGCTTGGCTTCACTCCGTTTCCCTTGAGGGGAGCGTGGGGTCCGCATTCCTGCGCGCCCTCCCCATGAGCCCTTTGTTCACACTGGTTCCGGCCCTTTACGCCATCGCTCTCCGCCACCAGCTCTTTGCCCCGCAACCTCTCATCACGGCGGGTGCGTCCTGCGGCAGCTGCGGGCTTGCTCTGGATACTACTGGGACGCACTACATCGCGTGCATGGGTGGCCAGCAGAACCAGAACTGGTTCCTCTATCTCCATACCGCTCTCCTCCGGGTGGTGTGTGCCATGGTTCGGTCGGTCTTTCCCCACTCCACCATTAAGTGCGAGGACGCGGATGGGGCCGCCCTCTACTCACCCAACCACCGCCCCGACATTACCGTGCTTGACTACGACGGGCAGGGTTGCCACCTGCTCATCGATGTCTCCGTGGCTCGGCCGCTTTCCGGTCGCCACATCCTCCGGGCGGCTGTGGATGCCGGCGCTGCTGCCGCTGTGGCTGAGCGCGACAAGTTTGCCTCCTACGGCAATGTGGGGCCCCACCGGGTCATCCCCTTTGTCCTTGAGGAGTTCGGGGCCATGGGCCCCAAGACAGCGGAGTTTTTCCACGAGTGCTGCCAGCGCCGTGAAGACCGCCTCGACCTCGAGGGTCAGACCGCCCCGTGGTCGGCCCGCACGTGGTCCTCGTATTGGCGGCAGCGTCTGTCACTCGCCCTCACTCGCACCGTGGCTGATGTGTTATTCCGCCGCACCCGGGCCGACTTTGTCGCGACCCATGCGGTCTAGATTCCTTCCAGGCCTGCATGGTGGGCCGGCAGCGCTGTTGCTGCGTGTAGTTTTGTGATGTATAGTTAGTTGTACCTTGTGCCGCTGGCGTGATCCTTGGATGTCTGTGTCAGATTATACTATTAATTTCTTCAGGGTTATTCTCCCAGTTCTCGGGTTTTTCCTTATGTTGCATGCCTATCTCACCTCCGTAATCTATCATTCTCAATGAATATATATATATATATTTAAAAAATATAATTACTTACAACAGAGTGAAATCACTCAAACCAAAGCAAACGCCCAGCTATAAACCTATATACAGAGCCATGTCAAAGCTCTATACTACGATAAGACCAATGGAAACGCCTAACGGGAGGAACCTAATAGCCCTGCTGCACCGCAAAATCAGCCCGCGTACGGCGGAGCATGATGTCAGCCATGGCCCGAGTCAGCGCCACCGACAAGCGCTGACGCCAATATGACGTCCAGGTCCGCGCCGACCATGGGGCCCGCTGGCCCTCCAGGTCCAGCCGGTCCTCCCGGAGCCGGCAACACTCCTTGAAGAAGGCGGAGGTCAGGGGCCCCATGGCCCCAAACTCCTCCAGGACAAAGGGCACCACACGATGGTGCCCGACGTCGCCGTAGGCCAGGAGCTTGGCCCGCTCCGCCCGGTCCGCCGTGTAACCTGCCGTGAGGGAGGCCCCAGCCACGTGGCTAAGAGCCAAGGGCCGCGCCACCGAAACGTCAATAAGCAGATGCCGGCCACCCCCCTCAAAGTCCAGCACCACGATGTCAGGCCGGTGGTTGGGGAATAGAAGGCAGCGCCATCCGCATCCTCGGACCGGATGTTCGCGTGGGGGAAAACCGACCGAATCATGGCGAGCACCACCGTCAGGAGGACAGTGTGCAAATACAAATACCAATTCTGATTCTGTTGGCCCCCCATGCAGGCAAGGTAGTGAGTCCCCGTGGGATCCAGCGGCTGCCCACAGCTACCACAAGGCCGCCCGGCCGGAACAAGAGGCTGCGGGGCAAATAGCTGGTGCCGGAGCGCCACCGAGTAGTGGCTGGGAGCCAAGGCGAATGGGGGGGCCATGGGAAGAGCACGAAGGTACGCCGAGCCCACACTCCGCAAGGAAAGCGAGAACAGCCACGCACATAGATATATATTAATCAATTATTTATTTATTATTAAACTCGTGCTCCCATTGCATGGGGAGTCACAGATAAACCCAATGGATAGAGATCTATGGATGGAAGGGGACACGCAATCCTACCGGTCTAACTAAGCTATCTACAAAAACAATCCTACTCTATATCTATGGATGGTGCTCGCGACCCTAGGGGTCGTGTCTACGTCCCAATAGCATGCTTCCCACGTGTGCAAACGCGCGGCTTCCCCACTGGAGGGGTTTTGTTGTCCTCTATGACCTGAGCCCACTTGGCCTTGTCCTGCATCATCTTTTTCAAAATCACGGAGAGTCCTAGCCCCCCCATGTCCTCTACAAGCTGCTCTTTGAAGGTGCGGGCCTTGCGGCGTCTAACCTGGCTGGGCGCGGCCGGCCCACCGCGTGAGGAGGTGCCTGCCCGGCTGAGCGGGGTGCAGCCCTGCGGAGGGGCCACGTAAGGTGTCTACCTGGTTGGTGCGAGCTAAGTGCCCTACTAGCTGCAGGCACCGCTGCTTGATGCATGGTGCTCGTGATAAGTGGCATCACCATCTGATGCATGGTGCTGGCCCCACCGTCTAGGTCATCTAGTCGCTCTACACGTAAGATTGAATTGAATTGAATTGAATTGTAACATAACTCCGAACGTTGGGAGTATATGTAGCACATAGCCCAGAGAAGGGGCATATGGCCTATCATACATTCTAAGCTACTTCCTGCAAGGGTGGGAATGTAAACAACACTTGCTCTAGGTGCACTAGGGCACCTGCACCACCCAGAGTTTCAGGCAACACCCAGCTAAGGGGAGCCTGTCATAGGTGGGCCGGGAAGATCAGCACAGCTATACAAAAGGCAACGGCAGCGCCTGACCTCCTGGACCCTAGCAGCCCTTTGCCCTTCGTCACCGCCATCCAGGAGGCCTATGCTGAGATCCAGCAGGCCTGTTCTCCCGTCCGTGCCGCTCAGGCGGTACAGCGCTGGCCACCTCCCTCGCGGCACTCCCTCGGTCGCCTCCGTTCAATCTCCCGCCGCATTCCCTGCTCGCGTCATCGATAAACACCAGAAAACCTACGCGGGTATTCTGCACACGGCGGATTGGATGGCTCTTTTCGCGGACCTCAACGCCCAGGGACGTGCGTGGCTGTTCTCGCTTTCCTTGCGGAGTGTGGGCTCGGCGTACCTTCGTGCTCTTCCCATGGCCCCCCCATTCGCCTTGGCTCCCAGCCACTACTCGGTGGCGCTCCGGCACCAGCTATTTGCCCCGCAGCCTCTTGTTCCAGCCGGGCGGCCTTGTGGTAGCTGTGGGCAGCCGCTGGATCCCACGGGGACTCACTACCTTGCCTGCATGGGGGGCCAACAGAATCAGAATTGGTATTTGTATTTGCACACTGTCCTCCTGACGGTGGTGCTCGCCATGATTCGGTCGGTTTTCCCCCACGCGAACATCCGGTCCGAGGATGCGGATGGCGCTGCCTTCTATTCCCCCAACCACCGGCCTGACATCGTGGTGCTGGACTTTGAGGGGGGTGGCCGGCATCTGCTTATTGACGTTTCGGTGGCGCGGCCCTTGGCTCTTAGCCACGTGGCTGGGGCCTCCCTCACGGCAGGTTACACGGCGGACCGGGCGGAGCGGGCCGGCCAAGCTCCTGGCCTACGGCGACGTCGGGCACCATCGTGTGGTGCCCTTTGTCCTGGAGGAGTTTGGGGCCATGGGGCCCCTGACCTCCGCCTTCTTCAAGGAGTGTTGCCGGCTCCGGGAGGACCGGCTGGACCTGGAGGGCCAGCGGGCCCCATGGTCGGCGCGGACCTGGACGTCATATTGGCGTCAGCGCTTGTCGGTGCATGGCGCTGACTCGGGCCATGGCTGACATCATGCTCCGCCGTACGCGGGCTGATTTTGCGGTGCAGCAGGGCTATTAGGTTCCTCCCGTTAGGCGTTTCCATTGGTCTTATCGTAGTATATAGAGCTTTGACATGGCTCTGTATATAGGTTTATAGCTGGGCGTTTGCTTTGGTTTGAGTGATTTCACTCTGCTGTAAGTAATTATATTTTTAATATACAAAAGCTAGGGCATGGCTTCTCAGCAGGGAGTGACCCCCTGCATGGGCACGGCATAATTAAATAAAGCTAGGTATCATCTGGAGGGTGGCTCATCATAGGCACACATGTACATGACTAAAAATGCTAGGCATCAGCTGGTATAGTGCTTGTAGTAGGCGGGCATGTACAAGGCCACTGTCTATCTATTCTACACTACTGCTGCTGTATTCCCCTAGTAGGCTGGGGCTGCCGGAGTCGCTGGGGCCGCGGTGGTTGAGGGGGTCGCGTGCCAGGGCTTGTGGCCGACGTAGATGTCCGCCCCCTTCCAGTACACCGGCTGGCCCGCCTTGGTCTGCCGGAGCTGGAGGTAGGTCGGCCATAACTCCCGTCGCCGTTGTTGCTGCGCCAGGGTCAAGTCGTCGTCCACGGTGAAGGGAGTGTTCTCGAGCCGCTTGCGGCGTCTGAGGAACGAAACCTTGTCCGCTGGGCTGTCAAAGATGAGAAGAAGCGGAGGCGCCCCTGCCTTACCCCGCGCGCGGGGGAGGCGGTGGGCGGTCAGCTTAATCTCACCAAGGAGGCCCATGCGTGCAAGGACCAGGTTGGCAAATACGTGCGTATTGTCAAAATAAATACGGCAATACGCGTTTTTTTGGCCCCGACGTACTATACGCGTATTTTGTCAGGAATACGTGATTTGGACTTGGAAATTTTTGAGGTTCGAGCTGGGGCAGCGCTTGGCGCCAGGCCAACCGGACCGTGGCGCGGCGCCTACCTTTACCAAGATTTTCTACTACGAACTAGGCAGCTTTTCGCAAGTCCAGTAATGACTTGGCAGTTGGCAAGCTAGCTGAAGCCTGAAATTACACGGAGTGAGTGCCAGCACGATGAAAATGCCAGCTGTGCTAGGAACGTGGTACTTGTAACACAGCCTGTATCAGCCTGTATTGCATGGCGGTGTGCCATTGGATTTTGTCGCCAAGGGCAATCGCGTTTTTGCAGCCATGCCAGAAAAAGGGCCAGAGCATAATCTTGTAACGAAAAGAACCAGTTGTCTTGGTGAAGGATGCTCTGGGGGAAACGGTTTCGCAGCTGAAGTTTAGCTGCTCATTTTGCGGCCACAATTTTACCAGTGGCGATGGCAAGCAGATTAGTGCGACCCGGATGCACGCACATTTTGCGGGCATCGCAGGGCAGGGCATAGATGCTTGCCCTGACGCAAAGAGTGGGGAGAAACGGAGGTCAGAATTCCAGGAGTTGTTGAGCAAGAAGGCCGGGCTGAAGGCGAGGAAGCAGCAGCACATTAGCTTCAGGACAATGGTGGAGAGCGGCCACGGCCTTGCTTCGGCCGGGGTCGGCAGGTGCAGGAGATCCTCGCCATGCATGCAGCAGACAATCACGAGGTTTGCGAGCCCCATAAACGAAGAGGACTGCCATCTCCTGGTGGTGAATTTCTTTGTTGAGAATGCTATTTCCTTTCACGCGGCTCAGAGCCGCTCTTTCAAGGCGATGATTGCCGGCCTTAGTCAGTACAAAGGGCTGATCACTGCTCCCGGACTTGGCATGCACAATGAATCCTTGCAAGGAATGTGCACATGCAGTAATGGGTAAATTATGGTGGCAGGTTGGTAGGGAATAAGTGCAAGGAATGTGCACATATTGCATTAAAAATTTATGGCAGGCTCAGGTGGGGAATAAGTGCAAGGAATGGTGCAGATTAAATTATGCCTTCCACCATAATTTACTGATCTCCATGCATAACTATGCCCCCTAAGGCCTAAACCCTAAAGGCCCATTCATAACCATGCTTCACACTGCCACGTATTCTGGTGACGTATTCTGCCATGCTCCACGTATAATACTCGTATTTTGAGGCCGACGTATTTGACGTACCGACGTATTGGCCAACCTGGTGCAAGGATTTTGCTCTCAAACGCACGTGCAAGCTTCTAGGAATTCTCACCTTCCACCAGGTCGAAGTTCTTGAGGATGGCGTTGAGGCTGCGCTGGGAGAGCTCGGCCTCCTCGCGGAGGTCAAGCGTCTGCCGCTGGAGCTGGGCTGCGACGGCGGAGGTGGTGGAGGTGGTATGTTGCTTAAGCATGTCCGCCCAGGTGGTGATGGGAGGAGCATCGCCGGCCAGGCCAGCCGGGGCTGGCTTGGCGGCAATGTCCTTCACCGCCTGGGCGGTGAGGCCTGCGGTGTTCTGCAGAACCTCGATAGCGATGGCGTTGTCCTTAAGACGCTGGTCGATGTCACGGAGCTGGGCGGTGATGGCGTCGGAGGTGGAGGTGGTGGCGGTGGAGGAGGCGAGGAGGGTGGAGGTGGCGGTGGAGATGGTGGAGGTGGCGGTGGAAAGGAGGGGAAGCTCGGCAGTCAGCGTGCCGCCGATGGCCGCCACATCTGCAGACGTAAGATTGCCCGGCATAATTTCAATGCACAAGGCTACACATTTCCATCACCATTTATATTCATCATCCTGAACGACTCGAACAGGCGGACAAGATAACGGCAGGCTCGCCGCTACCATGGTCCGGATTCTCCCGATTTCTCAGTCTGGCCTGCGCTGGTTGTCTCCTTGATAAGTGGCATGCCTAGGTACTGAAGTCCTCCTTGCGGACCGGACATGAGCAGCGTATCCCACACGGAAATTGACCGCTGCATGTTGGTGACCGCGCCGTCCAGCTTGTTGGCAAGGTCGGCGGTGAGGGTCCACGTCTCGGCTCTGTAGTACGTAAAGATAGGGAGGAGGAGGACCAGGACCTAAGTAAAGAGGTCCTGTTTCTCTAGCTTGCCCAAGGGCTTGCGCCACCGACAGGGCCCTGCCGTATTGGCGTACACCGTGCCAGGCGAGGGAGATACGGTGGTCCACTGCGTCGACCTCGGAGCTGGGGAGTAAGCTAGTAGTAACCCAGCAACTAATTGACGCGGTCCCGATACGGCTGGACTCGAGAGCCCGCATCAAGGAGAAAGAGGTCGGGCGGTGGCTGAGTGAGCCCGACCGCCAGGGCCTCGGTCTTCTTGCTGACCTCGAGCCCCACCACGCGGGCCTCATCATCGATGATCATGCCTCGGGTTTGTGTCGAGGGTTTGCTGTCGCCTGCATTGATGATGTCCGCTAGCCGCCGCCTGACTTGGGTTCAGTTGTTCATCTTTGTGCTTTTTCTTTCCAGCGGGTACCGGTAGTACCGGGTATATGATCGGTACCGGGCGCCCATCCCGTCCGACAGCCGGGTACCGGGTACCGACCGGTACCGGCCGGGTGCCCTTGACTTGAGACGTTGGGGTACTGGTACCAGGTGAACAATTTTGGGTACCGTCCCGAACCCTAATGTGGGCACAGGTTGGCACCTAAGTAGGCACGATCCGCCCAGGTCCTATCGCTCCGACCGGCGTCTGGCGCCCGAGGCTCCAAGCCAGCGACCCGAATGACGTAGGTTGTTGTTGTTGTTGTTGTGTCACACGCCGCACATGGGCAGCAGAGAATCTATAGTGGCCGAGGGCCGGATTATGACGTAGGTACTGATAATTTTTTGTTGATATTTTAGTACTTTTGGTGACGAAAAAGATAACTAGTGGCTCCTACTGAAACAAACAATAAGCAGACGAAGGAGGAGACCTTCCAAGTTGCACCAAGCCAACTGGTAGCGCTTTGTGCTGGCGTCTGGCCTTTCGCCATGCCCTCCCGCGAAACGATGCCTTTTTCTTTCTCTACACGACGCTCCCACCAGCCTAGCGAACCCACCAGTCACCATCTGTCAGCATTCTTTGGAAGCTCGCCACCTCGATACATGCATGCGTAGCTTTGCAACGTAGACACCGCGGAAATGACCTGTTTTTAAACCGTGGGCGACTGCCTAGCGTAGTCCGAGGTGGCTGCACTGCATTTTTCCAGTGGCGCGAAGGCCGCGTCAATTTTGGCGTTCGAAACGTGCAATCGTGCATACTCTGTAGAACTAGGAGACGCAGTGGTTAAGCAGTGCAGCGTACAAACAGGGGTCCGCAAGGCATCGTGGTGTGTGCAGTGTGACACATTTATGCCGCTGGCCATGTGTGCTGACATTACTCGCAAGCGCGTGTCACTATTAGTGTACCCATGCCCTAAAGGGGTTCCATCCAGTAGGTTTTTCTAAATCATCTTTTTAAAGGAGCCAACAGTATTTCACGACGAGGTTCCCCACTGGGGATGTAAAACGCTCCCTCGCGCTAGCTGCGACTTCTAAAATCAGCGTTCAATCATCAGCCTCCAATTGAGTATGTTCCATGTATGGGGCTTCGCATTCTCCGCGCTTTCCGCGCTCGCCAACGGAAGCTTCAGCGTGTTCTCGAAGCTGGAAACCGTGAGAAAGGCGGGCATAGATCCATACCTCTTCAATTTTTGGACATGGTGAGTGCAGGCGCCTTGCACGACTCTTTCTAGCCATGATTGGCAACGCGGCCTTCCCGTCTTGCCGGTCCCCCAGGCGATGTGGAGACCCTTTGCTGTTATGCCATTGGCTGGTGAACTCTTAGCTGTCATACCCTTCGCAAAAATTTTTAGGGACGCTGTTTGCTGACGCTGGGACCCACGGAGTATTGTCATCAAACACCGCCTGGCATCCACCTGGCACAACCCTGCTGCCTGGAGTGACCTGCAGCATCGGCATCATACTGTCAAGTGTGGCGGGGTTGTTTGTGGATGAGCTCTGCTTCACGCCACGTGGCCTTCTAAGTGGCCTCCTCTTCACCCTCGCGACCGCCAATGCCTTCTCTGCGATCAACCTCATCAACCTGGCAGGTAAGATCACCAACCTGGCAGGCGAGATCATCAACCTGGCAGGTATGGCTGCGTTTCAGGCTTGACCAACAGCATAGATGTCAGTTATAATGACAAGGGAAAGATAGCTAGTCAGCCGGTAAATTCAACTTGACACGCTAAGCACATGCCTAGCAGTTTCACATCGTAGATGCTCTAAGCACAAAGCCACACTTGGGAAGTAGGGTAGGGCATGCGCCACGCTTGGGAGGTAGGGTAGGGCACGCGCCACGCTTGGGAAGGTAGGGTAGGGCATGCGCCACGCTTGGGAGGTAGGGTAGGGCATGCGCCACACTTGGGAGGTAGGGTAGGGCACGCGCCACGCTTGGGAGGTAGAGGGCATGCGCCACGCTTGGAAGGTAGGGTAGGTCGGCATATTTATAGGACTTTTACCATGTCTTGTATCTGACCTCAATGTGTTTACCCTTTTTCTTGTGGTTGCTGTATTGCCTTGTCAACGCATTTGCCTGGATCCTGGCGCGACACCAGTGGCGTCGGGGGTCTGGTGTGGGACTGCCATCATAGGTGAGCTATTTTGGGCGCATGCCCATGCGATGATGGTGGGTTATCTGATGTTATTGTTTTTCAAAGGCCTCCATAGGTGAGCGGATTGGGGCCACACACCGAGGCTTGATGAGCTTTCTGACCAGTTTGCTTCATGGAGACCTCCTTGATGCTGCTGCTCGCAAGTAGGCTTTGTGAGGGCAACCCTTTTGTTAAGGAGCCAGTTTTGTGTCAGTGTACGTTGCGTCCCTACTCTGTATAAGGTCCTTTCCATATCTTTGTGATGTTCATTTGCTTCATGGGATGCCCATGGCATGTGACGATGTTCTCTCGGGTGCGGTAGAGTGATGCTCTTACCTGGACGTTCACCTCCTCGTCTCTTCACTAGCTTTTTGGTACGAAGCTGTCCTCTGTTTATTTATACGTTGCTGCCTTCCCTTTTCCCCCAATTCTCCCATGCCCCCTCTTCCCCCCCCCCCCCCCCCCCCCCCCCCTCTCGCCCCACCCACCCACCCACCCACCCACCCACCCACCCACCCACCCACCCACCCACCCACCCACCCACCCACCCACCCACCCGCCCGCCCGCCGCCCGCCGCCCGCCCGCCCGCCCGCCCGCCCGCCCGCCCGCCCGCCCGCCCGCCCGCCCCCGCCGCCCGCCCGCCCGCCCGCCCGCCCGCCGCCCGCCCGCCCGCCCGCCGCCCGCCCGCCCGCCCGCCCGCCCGCCCGCCGCCCGCCCGCCCGCCCGCCGCCGCCCACCCACCCACCCAACCCAACCCAACCCAACCCACCCCACCCCACCAGTCTCGTTCCCTTCGTTATGCTTGTGCTTATGTCGATGCCTTGTGCTACTGCCATCTGTCCCCCACCTCCCCCAACCCCAACCACCCCCCACATACCACCCATACGTCCTCCCACCCCAGTCTCGTTATTCGGCTTGATGGTTATGTTGCTGCCATTCCTTCTTTCCACCTACCCCCCCACGCCCAACCAACCAACCAACCAACCAACCAACCAACCAACCAACCAACCAACCAACCAACCAACCAACCAACCAACCAACCAACCAACCAACCAACCAACCAACCAACCAACCAACCAACCAACCAACCAACCAACCAACCAACCAACCAACCAACCAACCAACCAACCAACCAACCAACCAACCAACCAACCAACGAACCAACCAACCAACCAACCAACCAACCAACCAACCAACCAACCAACCAACCAACCAACCAACCAACCAACCAACCAACCAACCAACCAACCAACCAACCAACCAACCAACCAACCAACCAACCAACCAACAACCGCCCCACTTACGCACGCCCCCCCCCCCCCCCCCCCCAGTCTCCTTCCTCTACGGGATCGCCTTCTCCCCCGCAACCGACCCACACAATGTGTGGCTTGCGGCGCTAGCAATCGTCTCTCTCCTGCTGGGCACAGGTGAGCAGCCACGGGTGGCTTGTCCTGGATGCGATGGTCCGACCACTGTGTAGCATAGCGATGCATGGTTGCGGCGCTGGTGGTCGCATCGCTGCGCCTGGGCACGGGTGGGTGGACTAAATAGCCACGATAACATTTTCATACCATAAGAACCCCCCTGATGCTCATGGGCACGGGTGGGTGGACTAAATAGCCACGATAACTAAATAGCCACGATAACATTTTCATACTATAAGAACCCCCCTGATGCTCATGGGCATGGGTGGTTGGCAGCACGCACATTGGTAAGGTGGCATGTGGTTTTGAAGTCATTTGGGTGGCTGTCGGCAGCAGCGCATGTGGATGTGGAACCCATGGACATGAAAATGTAAAAGGAAGACGAATTCTGAAAATGTTAGAGCAAAGGCATCCTTGACAGGCGGTTGGATGTGAAACCTGATAGCTTCGACTTGACAACCTGGGATTTGACTTGACGGCGTGTGTTGCTGGACGGACTTCACAATCCCCCCAATGTGTCCTGGCTTGCCCTTCCGTGCATTGGAGGCAGCATTCTGCATGGTGTGTTTTGGACAATGGTTGTACAAAGGGGGTTCTATTTACGATTTGTCATTAATTCTCCCTTACCGTGCACACCAATCAAAGCATCCGTGGTTTTGGACCGTGTATGTGCAAATTTTACCCCTCGCGAACGTAAACCAAATAACCCCTGCAAGCACCCCACCATACAAGGTGACAGTACTGCCCCACGTCCCCCCGCGACATGACCGTCACAAAACGGCCCCCCCATCACATCCGTGGCGTCGCATCTCCTTGCAACCCCTCCTATATATGACGTATACAATATCAAATCTCCCCTGCAACCACCCCACCTCAAATCCTTCTAACCCCTTCTCCCCCCCCCCATGTCGTCGCTCAGTGGGCATCTCGGCGGCGGGTCGCGGCCACATACATCGTGAGAACTCGCTGCCGCTGCTGGTGGACGATGACGACACGCTGCTGCTGTCATCCATACGGTCTGTGCTGCATGGGTTCTTCTTTAACACGCATCACAACGGTTTCTTTCTTATCAAGGTCGAGACGCACTGTAGCACTGGGAACCACAAGACGAGGGTCTTCATTGGGATGCTGGGTTGAGGAACCCCTGTGTCACGCTACGACTGTAACTGCTCGTTGCCCACCTTCCACGCTGATGGTGCCTCGCGTACAGTTCGAAGGAGATCTTGAATCCTGTGGTGGCTGCGTGGCCAGGACCTGCTATCTGTGGCCTATGCTCCTAGGGGCCATCTGCTCTACCTGCTAGCATGCAACTTCCACATCCTCCCATCCCTCCCCCTTTCATTGCCTATTTGTGCCCCTCCTGTCCCTTGGGGGGGTTGCGTTCCAACAACCAGTTCTACTGGCAAACTCTTTTGGACGCAATGCATCATTTCAGTGGCCTCTGCTCAGTATCTCTTCCCTCCTCTCCCTCCTCTCCCTCCTCTCCCTCCTCTCCCTCCTCTCCCTCCTCTCCCTCCTCTCCCTCCTCTCCCTCCTCTCCCTCCTCTCCCTCCTCTCCCTCCTCTCCCTCCTCTCCCTCCTCTCCTCCTCTCCCTCCTCTCCCTCCTCTCCCTCCTCTCCCTCCTCTCCCTCCTCTCCCTCCTCTCCCTCCTCTCCCTCCTCTCCCTCCTCTCCCTCCTCTCCCTCCTCTCCCTCCTCTCCCTCCTCTCCCTCCTCTCCCTCCTCTCCCTCCTCTCCCTCCTCTCCCTCCTCTCCCTCCTCTCCCTCCTCTCCCTCCTCTCCCTCCTCTCCCTCCTCTCCCTCCTCTCCCTCCTCTCCCTCCTCTCCCTCCTCTCCCTCCTCTCCCTCCTCTCCCTCCTCTCCCTCCTCTCCCTCCTCTCCCTCCTCTCCCTCCTCTCCCTCCTCTCCCTCCTCTCCCTCCTCTCCCTCCTCTCCCTCCTCTCCCTCCTCTCCCTCCTCTCCCTCCTCTCCTCCTCTCCCTCCTCTCCCTCCTCTCCCTCCTCTCCCTCCTCTCCCTCCTCTCCTCCTCTCCCTCCTCTCCCTCCTCTCCCTCCTCTCCCTCCTCTCCCTCCTCTCCCTCCTCTCCCTCCTCTCCCTCCTCTCCCTCCTCTCCCTCCTCTCCCTCCTCTCCCTCCTCTCCCTCCTCTCCCTCCTCTCCCTCCTCTCCCTCCTCTCCCTCCTCTCCCTCCTCTCCCTCCTCTCCCTCCTCTCCCTCCTCTCCCTCCTCTCCCTCCTCTCCCTCCTCTCCCTCCTCTCCCTCCTCTCCCTCCTCTCCCTCCTCTCCCTCCTCTCCCTCCTCTCCCTCCTCTCCCTCCTCTCCCTCCTCTCCTCCTCTCCCTCCTCTCCCTCCTCTCCCTCCTCTCCCTCCTCTCCCTCCTCTCCCTCCTCTCCCTCCTCTCCCTCCTCTCCCCCTCCTCTCCCTCCTCTCCCTCCCTCCCTCCCCTCTCCTCCCTCCCTCCCCTCTCTCCTCCTCTCCCTCCTCTCCCTCCTCTCCCTCCCCTCCTCCTCTCTCCTCCTCTCCCTCCTCTCCCTCCTCTCCCTCCTCTCCCTCCTCTCCTCCTCTCCCTCCTCTCCCTCCTCTCCCTCCTCTCCCTCCTCTCCCTCCTCTCCTCCTCTCCCTCCTCTCCCTCCTCTCCCTCCTCTCCCTCCCCTCCCTCCCTCCCTCCCCTCCCTCCCCTCCTCCCTCCTCCCCTCCCTCCCCTCCCTCCCCTCCCTCCTCTCCCTCCTCTCCCTCCTCTCCCTCCTCTCCCTCCTCTCCCTCCTCTCCCTCCTCTCCCTCCTCTCCCTCCTCTCCCTCCTCTCCCTCCTCTCCCTCCTCTCCCTCCTCTCCCTCCTCTCCCTCCTCTCCCTCCTCTCCCTCCTCTCCCTCCTCTCCCTCCTCTCCCTCCTCTCCCTCCTCTCCCTCCTCTCCCTCCTCTCCCTCCTCTCCCTCCTCTCCCTCCTCTCCCTCCTCTCCCTCCTCTCCCTCCTCTCCCTCCTCTCCTCCTCTCCCTCCTCTCCCTCCTCTCCCTCCTCTCCCTCCTCTCCCTCCTCTCCCTCCTCTCCCTCCTCTCCCTCCTCTCCCTCCTCTCCCTCCTCTCCCTCCTCTCCCTCCTCTCCCTCCTCTCCCTCCTCTCCCTCCTCTCCCTCCTCTCCCTCCTCTCCCTCCTCTCCCTCCTCTCCCTCCTCTCCCTCCTCTCCCTCTCCCTCCCCTTTCTGCCACTCGTCACAGGCGGGGACAGAAGAGAAAGCAATTGATATTCTCCCTAGCTGGTTTTTTCCCCTAGCTATTATTTTGATCTCGTTCCTGAAACGTGAGAGAGGGATTGCCGCCGAAGCAGGCCCCTCTCGGGCCCTTTAATCTGCCCCCACGCCTCGTCATGCTGTTCTTTTCAACTCCCCACATGTAGGGCGTGACCAAAAGAACAAGCAACAACCCCCCTATATTTCCTCCTCTTTCCTACCACCCTCTACTCACCCTAAATGTACAGGCGGGGACATGAGAAGAGGCAACAACTGACGTCGCTTCCTCCCAAACTCCTGCCCGTTCGTGTTCATGGTTTGCATATTCTACCTGTTACAGGCGGGGCCAGAAGAAAAAGCTTTCTCTGGGCCTCTTTGCCGCGGTTGTGGCTGGCACCCTGGGGGGACTGGTACTGGTGAGCATGCCTTCCGCTCTAGCAAAGTTTGCCTGTCTATGATGGCTTATTCTGGCCTGGGATGGCATGGGATAGTCACGAGCCTACCGCTACCAAGACAGCCTTTTTGCCTCTACGCCTCGGGCCTCTGCTTTTTTACCTAGCCTGTGTGTTAGCATAACGCGGTTCAACTTTTAGAGCGGCTAAGTTAGCAACAATCCCATTTGCCTGGGTGCGACATCTTGCCTCGTAAGGTTGCAAGTAGCTACGTGTGACGCCGCATTTCCAGCAGGCATTGCGCAACCGTGAATCAGCTGCGCTGTGTTGTGTATTTGTCGCTCATCCTCACTCGTGTACAAATAGTCGAGTTATAGTTTTTTTCAACCACTCTCAGCCCATTCTCGCCCCATTATTCCTGCGTAACTTCTGCATGGCATTCAAGGCATGGAGGAACCCACATATTCCCCCGCATTCCTGCTGCATTCCTCCTGGGTTTGTGTACTTTTTGTTTTTGTTTGACACGCGCGTGCATGGCATCCATGGCGTCTTGGATCGCGTGCTGTACAGGCACCGAGGGAAAGCGCGCCGCACGAATGCCAGGTGAGCAACGTGATCCACCGGGGGCCCCTAATGCACTGAAGACAGCTCCTTATTGCACTCAGCGTAGCTCTTTCTTTGGCTGCTATGCCCCATAGGTTGACTGTTAAGCCCTGGCACCGCGGAATAACGGAAATTGGACCACAGAATTTAACCCTTTGCCGCGCATTAACCATTTGCATTGGCGTAAACCATCCTGCTCTTCTGCGCCATTGGCTGACTTGCGAAGCTGTTGTTGTCCTCCCCTACAGTCCTGCGCCCATCGATCCACGTTGAACCTCCCCAACATGCACACGGTGTGGGTGGGAGGACATCCTCCCCTTTGGCCCTGGCCATCTGGCTCTCCTGCGCTTGGACATCTTGCTCTCCTGCGCTTGGCCATCTTGCTCTCCTGCGCTTGGCTGTTGTGCTCTCCTGCGCTGGTCCTTACCCCGATCCACGCATCCTGGCCCTTCGATTGAATGCCACATCACGGTCGCGCACGCTGGTCCCCCGATCCCCCATGCCACATCACGGTCGCGCACGCTGGTCCCCCGATCCCCCATCGTGCAGGGCCTTACATCCTTGTGCCATCCGGGCATGTGCAACGGCCTGCCCTCCTGCCCTCACCCAAACCCACGCATTGTGGCGATTCCATCATATGTTTGTTTTTCATGCGCAGGGCGTGGGCTACATCCTGCCCTTTGGCGTCGGCGTGCTGCTCTCCGTTGGCCCCGTCACCGCCATCCCCTTCCTGGTGCGGCGCGAGTGGCCCGACCTGCACCTGCGGCACCCAAAGGAGGTGGCGCTGCCAGGGATAACGTCAGGGGTCGTCTGGAATATCGGTCCGTGTCTTGACTGGCTGCCGACGCTTGGGTGTTGACTGTTTATTTTTGAATATCGTTGGAATGCACCAATCTTGGGGGGAGGGGGAAGGGGGGGGGGGGGGGAAGGGGGGGCACGTCAGGTTCGTCTGGAAGGTGGGTGCATGTCTTTACTGGGTGCTCAAAAGGGGTTGGGGGGGGGGGGGCGGGGTTTTACTAGCACGCACAAAACTTAAGCATGCACAAAAAATTAGTACGCACAAGTAACTGGTATGCACAAATCATCAGCATGCTCAGATGGTAGGATGCACACATCATTAGCATGCACGCACACATCATTAGCATGCACGCACACATCATTAGCATGCACGCACACATCATTAGCATGCACGCACACATCATTAGCATGCACGCACACATCATTAGCATGCACGCACACATCATTAGCATGCACGCACACATCATTAGCATGCACGCACACATCATTAGCATGCACGCACACATCATTAGCATGCACGCACACATCATTAGCATGTACGCACACATCATTAGCATGCACGCACACATCATTAGCATGCACTCACACATCATTAGCATGCACGCACACATCATTAGCATGCACGCACACATCATTAGCATGCACGCACACATCATTAGCATGCACGCACACATCATTAGCATGCACGCACACATCATTAGCATGCACGCACACATCATTAGCATGCACGCACACATCATTAGCATGCACGCACACATCATTACACGCACACATCATTAGCATGCACGCACACATCATTAGCATGCACGCACACATCATCAGCATGCACGCACACATCATTAGCATGCACGCACACATCATTAGCATGCACGCACACATCATTAGCATGCACGCACACATCATTAGCATGCACATATCTGGAGGGGAGCTGTCACCTGGGCGTCGTCTGGAGCAATTGTGTGTGTCTGTAGTGGATTTGGTGTTGGGTTATGAACTGGCTCTGATTGGTGTGCACAAGGTTGTGGGGTGGGGTGGGGTGGGGTGGGGTGGGGTGGGGTGGGGTGGGGTGGGGTGGGGTGGGGTGGGGTGGGGTGGGGTGGGGTGGGTGGGGTGGGGTGGGGTGGGGTGGGGTGGGGTGGGGTGGGGTGGGGTGGGGTGGGGTGGGCGTCCGCACGGGTCGTCTGGAATGTGGGTGCGTGCCCTTAGCAGGCTTTGGTATTGTTTTCTTACTCGGTTCTGGTCGGCATGTATTGGAGCGTGGGTGCGTGTCCGTAGCGGGCTTTGGTATAGTTTTCTTTCTATGGGCTCGTTGGCATGCACGAGAGAGAGAGAGAGAGAGAGAGAGAGAGAGAGAGAGAGAGAGAGAGAGAGAGAGAGAGAGAGAGAGAGAGAGAGAGGGAGGGAGGGAGGGAGGGAGGGAGGGAGGGAGGGAGGGAGGGAGGGAGGGAGGGAGGGAGGGAGGGAGGGAGGGAGGGAGGGAGGGAGGGAGGGAGGGAGGGAGGGAGGGAGGGAGGGAGGGAGGGAGGGAGGGAGGGAGGGAGGGAGGGAGGGAGGGAGGGAGGGAGGGAGAGAGAGAGAGAGAGAGAGAGAGAGAGAGAGAGAGAGAGAGAGAGAGAGAGAGAGAGAGTGCATGTGTGTGTGTGCGGGGTGGGTGGGGGGAGACATCAGGGGTCGTTTGTAAGATGAGCGTGCGTCTCATGTGTCCTTTTTGTTGTTTCCTTACTACGAATTGGTCCTCATCGGTGTGCCCAAGGTGGGAGGGGGTGCATCCACTCGGGGGCGGTCTGGAAATAGAACGCTTTCCCTTCATGGATTTTGGGTGGGGTTCTAGATCAGGACTCATTGTGGGGGTCGTTGTGCACAAGCCTAGGGGATGCATTGTTGAGGGGGGGTCGTCTGGAACAAGGAATATATGTCTGCTATCTGCTAAACTAAGCCTCATCTTCTCATGTATTTTCTCATGCCCCCCGTACATTGTTGTTGCATGCTTGCATTCTCCTTTTCGTTATTGCTGCTCTTTCCCAGGCAACCTCTTCAGCATCGTTGCGGTGCACGAGCTGGGTCTTGCGATCGCGTACCCAATGTAAGCAGTTGTGGTTGATTATTGTGTCTATTCGCATAGTAGTACGTGTATGTGCATCCAAGCCATGTAAGCTGTCGCGATTTGTGTTGTTAAGTGGCATAAGCAATGTCAAGTAGCATGAATGGTGTTAAGGCGATCGCATGCCTCGTGTAAGCAAGTTGCTGTGATTGTTGCCAAGGTCTAGTGGCTGGTGCTTATCCTTGGAAGCCATGTACGCCTTTGATATGAAATGGAAGGAAAAGAACGCCGTGGTCATTATCGCTTCTTATACCCAGAAGCCATGCAAGCGCCTGTGATAGATGTTGTGGTTGATTGGTTTGGCGATCACATACCCCATATGGTTCTGTGATGTGCATGCTTATCTGCTGGCGTATGTCCAACACATGAAAGTGGCTGCAGTGGATGTCTATTGCCTAGTGCATATCCCTTGTATCCAGCTGTAATCGATGTGGCATATTGACTGTTCATGCCCGATGTCTGCCACCTGGGCTGATGCTTTGTATACCTCCCAAGTAGGCGGCTGTGGTCGGTGTTATCAAATGAGACAATCAGCACAGGCCAGAAATTATGGCTGGCTAACATTCAGTGCAACGTCCAGTGCTATGACTATTAATTAGTTAATCAATTAGGAACATAACTCTTCAGTACTACCTTTAGTGCTATGACTATTGACTGCTACTTTACCGGAAACTGCATCATACAGCTCATGGCCGGATCGTTAGCCTTCGTGGAAGCGTGCCATCCTGAAGCTATTGCATGTGCGCATGCACATTGCCAAGGGTGAACTGCATGAAGCCTTAGGCTGGGTACCTCGTTACGCAGGCTGGGTACCTTATCGTTATGTGTGCATGGAACGTTTTGCTAGGTACCAAGTATCGTTACGTATGCTAGGTACCTTACCGTGGGGTTATTGGTACCTCGTTGCTAAGTACCTTATCGTTATGTACGCTGGGTACCTTCTGCTAGGTACCTCGTCATCCGTAGCCATCATTGTCCTCATTGCCGTTGCGCTGAAATGTTCTCTCACTAGCTGTTGTGTGCTGGAAGGTCCCTTAACGCATAGTCACCCTTATTGTGTGGCCACCGATTGTACTAGTATATGGACCGTTTGCATGTGGTGTCTTCTTGATTATTTTTGCGTCTGCCGCCACTTTACAAGTTGACTGGTTGCTGCCATTTGCTGGGGCCGGGGGGTTACTCTTCTGTGGCTTGTTGCAATTTTCGTCCTCCCTCGAATCGCGGCTTGGGGCGCAGCATGCAATGCGGCCTCTTTGTCTCGGGGGCCTGGGGCATCTTTTTGTTCCAGGAGATTCATGGCCGGAATGCGGCGCTCTACTGGTTGTCGGGAATCTTTGTCGTGGGCGGTGCAGTTATGCTGGCGTTTTCAAAGTGAATATGTCGGCCCAGTGCCGTCCAGACATGTACACATGTAGACCATGCCATCATACTGATGGGGTTGATCGCACTGCTTTGTTAACCTTCCCTGAACACAACCATGTTAATATGATAGGCATGCCTCATCCAGAACAGGATAGCAGAGACATTGTATTTTAGATTGCGAACGTGTCTCTTTACAAGAAAGCATAATTTGTCTGTTCAATATATTACTCATCTTGACCACAATCCTTACATTACATGTACCCCCATCAATGAGGTTCACGACTTCACGGAGCATATACGATTGCCTACTTGGATATCACACTTTGCATAGCGATCAGGATAGAAAGCACTGCAATCTTCATGACAATCTTTGTAAATTTGCATGTGCTCCGCGAGCTCCCAACGGGGCTGAAGGTTCTGCTGCTGACCCCGGTGACTATCGGAGTGTCTGCCTCCAGAGCGCTGCACTGAAGGTCTTCATGCGCATGATGCTGCGCAGGCTCCGCGCCGCGCTGGACCCACACCTGGGTGAGTCTCAGATGGTTTTCCGTCGTGGCCATAACACTGTCATGGCTGTATTTGTCGCGCGCTGGCTGGTGGAGGAGGTGCGTCGCATTTGCCCTGATGGTTTTCCGCTGGTCTTCATATTTACTGACTATATCAAGGCTTTCGACACAGTCCTCTGGGAGGCTCTTTGGGCCATCCTAGCTCTGGACCGGGTACCACCAGCGTTTATTGCTGCCATTCGCCAGCTGTATGAGGGTTCACAGACGGTAGTGCGGACTGCGGAAGGCACCACCCTACCATTCCCCCTTCACCACAGGGTGTGGCAAGCTAGGTTGTGTCCTGTCCCCATATCTGTTCATTATTGTGGTGGATCACGTCATGCGCCGGGCACGTGCGCGCTTTACTGCTCTGAAGGGGTTCGAGCCTGTCTTGGACATCCTTAATGATCGGGAACTGGGCGGCGGTGGCCCTGGTTACCGCCTGTCCGACTTGATTTATGCCGATGATACGTACCACCCTCATCGAGCGCCCCGAGCACATTCAGACCTGGCTGCACTGTCTGGGCTTGGAGGCGCGGGCGGTGGGGTTGGAGACCAGCGTCAAAACTGAGGCGATGGTGATTGGGGCTACCAGTTGCCCGCCAAAGCCACGGCTGCCGGCTAGACGGGACGGAGGTCTCGTTCCGTGATCGCTTCAAAGTGCTGGGGAGCATGCTACCCGACACCGCAGACGATGTGGACACCCGCATCGGCCTGGCCTGGGCCAGGCTCCGTTCGCTCAACACCTACTGGCACTCGAAGGACCTGGGCGAGGACTGCAAGCGCATGCTCTTCAAGGTCCTGGTCCTCACGGCGCTCACCTATGGCGCGAGGCATGGATGCTCACGGACAAGATGGCCACCCGGCTGGACGGCATGGTTTACATGACATGCTTCGACAGGTCCTGAATGTAGGGTTTTCCACACATAGGTCAATAGAGTCTTTGTATCAGGGTATTCCTCGCATTACCGACGAGATTAGGCAGTGTAGGATAGCATTCGTGGGACATCTTGCCCAGTCAGGTTGCGCCAGTCAGGTAGACACCGCCCTCGGTCTGGCCGGCCCCCAGCGGCTTGGCCAACCAGGGCGACACATCCTGACCTGGCCTTGCCCCCAGGACATTCCCAGAAAGGTTGGCAAACTTGCCATGAACTATACACAGCAGTTGCTGACCAACCTAGTGGTCCCAGCCAAGTTTGAACACCGCATTTCCTACCTTTCTCTTGCTTGGACTGCTATGCAGAACAAGAAGAGGTGGCAGACCATTGTCCAGGCCCACACGCCAGCCCCTGTGGGCAAGCCCCCCACCCCCCAGGAGGAAGGGGCGCTTTGCTGAGTAGAGAAAGGATTTTCTAGATTAGCTTAGTGTTAGGCCCTTTCCACATTCGTCAGTTCCGGGCAGCGAGGGTCATAATTTGGCCGGTTCCGGAACTAGAGGTTTCCACACTTGATTCTAATTAGGTCGCGCGACCTCTAATTTCGACCGGAACTGGAGTGGAACTCCCGGAACTGCAAAAAAGTAGTTCCGGCCAGTTCCGATCAGAATTAGGGTCAAGAAAGGTAGGCCAAGTTGTAAAGACAGGCGGGGGAAGCGCCAGGATGGTACGGATCGGATCTGGTTGTGGGAAGGAGGTCCCGATCAATTCACCGCTATTTCGCCGCGCCAAATAAACCTCGAACCTATTTTTCCGGCCCGGACCAATTCGAGTCCTCCCAATTTGTGCCTGGACGGCAGCAAATGTGGAAAGGCCCTTAGCTTCGTTAGGTTTTGCGGCTTCGCTCACCTCCATCCATCACGCAAGGGAATACGTGCTACATGATCTCCCCACGGAGTCATACAATTTAATTTTTAATTAATGTGCTGTCCGGCCCGAAGCGATCCCGGACAGCGTCGACTAAACTTCAGTACATTGTGCCATAATCATGAGACAACTAATAGATCCTACGTATACGATCGATGCCCCCCTACCTGTGGCCCCTCGTGCAGGTCTGGGCCACCCCGCACACTCCATTTTCCCTCTCGATCTCAATTGACCACTCGTTGCCCCCCTCCCAATCCCACACTACGTTACTCTCTGCTGAGATGCCATGTGTACACCAGCTATAGCCTAGCCACCCCATATGTCATGCAGGCCTTCTAGGCCCTCTCCTCAAGCCGCCCTGGGTGCCTGTGCTTGTTAAGGAGGCCCATCATGGCGGTGCAGGTGCACCTTGTGCACCCAGAGCAGGTGATAGTTGTACATCCTCCACCTGCAGGTTGTCACCCTGATTGTATTACAAACCCATTAATTAATTAATTAAAATCATAGCTCCGTTGGGAGCATATGTAACACATAGCCCTGAGAAAGGGGCATCTATGGGTTTGTAATACAATCAGGGCTACGACCTGCAGGTGGAGGATGTACAACTGTCACCTGCTCTGGGTGCACAAGGTGCACCTGCACCGCCATGATGGTTCATGCCTCCTTAACAAGCACAGGCACCCAGAGGGGGCTTGAGGAGAGGGCCTAGAAGGCCTGCATGACATATGGGGTGGAGGGTATGTGGCTAGGCTATAGCTGGTGTACACATGGCATCTCAGCAGAGAGTAACTCCCTGCATAGGCGGGCGTCCCCAACATCTACTGCTCCAATTTTGGTACTTTTGAAATTCCATGCCTGGAGCGCAAAGTTTGCAATATATGTGCCGTTTGTAGCTCTAGCTCTATAATAACCTGACCAACCCCGCATTCCTCAAAGTACTTAGCACTTGTTGCCTATTCTCATTATGCGAATCACATGATTAGGATGTGCTTCATGATTGCTATTGCTCGAGATTCAATTAAGAATGATTGACATCAATAAATGATGAACCAAATAAACCAAATTAGGCCACTTGACAAGTTCATGATCCATTTAAATTGTACAATTAAGCGATTAATTAATTCATAAATCATACATTACATGGGATACCCCCGTCGACGAGCTAGTGGTACGTACAATGAAACATTTGAGTTTGTAACATGTCTCCATGGATATATACATGTATGCTGGACCTCGCGCATCTCAGCCCTCTAAGAAATGTTATTTGAACTCAGGTCTAGATCTAAATATATACATGATCTGGATAATATTATACACTTCCTTAAAAGAGCATGAATCGAGCTTTACAATTCAGGACAAGGAACTCGTTTGCAAATCACGGCTGAAAGGCAAGTGCTCACAACGAAGCACGTGCTCTCAAGGCTGTCCACCTCGTCCAACCAAGCCCGGGCGAGCTGGCCTACTCAACAGGTCTCTTCTTGGCCAAGTTCGTGAGCCGTTTCTCGACGTCTGTCGGAATGGTCAAGATGGCCTGGCGATTGTTAGCTGGGTTGACAACAATGGTGTGTTCGAACCCCGCGTCCATGCACAGGTAGCAATTGACCAAGTTTGGCTGTTCAGCTTGCGCATCGGCGTCCATTTTGAACATCGTCGCCATACCCGGAAATCTGTCCCAGTAGCGCACCCCCACCACCCATTGTCCCTTACGGAACAACTCCCTATCGACCTTGCCGTTTCTGTCGGCCACTCGCCTCACGAAAGTAGCGGCCACCTGATAAGGCTCCTGCAAGACTTCCGCTAGCCAATATGGATGATCTGGATCGTGGGACTCATCACCAGAGTAGGACTCGACGGCAAAAATGTCTCGCAGCTTCAGTCTCCTTCCCATCATCGTCCTCTCTGCCTGTAGTCTGTTCAGTCGCGTCCCTGCGTGCCCCCCTTGTCCGTTTGGGTTCCTTTGCACTGGCTCCCCCAGTTTGTGGAGCTTCATCCGAGCACCTCCCACATTCCAGCCGTCCATGTCGGTCCACTCCTTTCGACAATCCCACCACCTTTCCTCGGCGCACGCACCGCCACAATAGCAGGAATACTGGCGCAGCATTAAGCGCGTCACATTCGACTTGTCCATGCGCCACCAGTGCGCCTTCTTCACTCCTTTGATTTCGCCGCGCCCTGGGCTGTAAGGAAGCACCTGCGCGTCGAAGACAAGATTTGCACAAGGGAAAGTTGAAGTTACGAGACCATCGAGCTAGTTGTGTTTTATTAAGCACTCCTGATCGCCAGGACTCCAAGAACGCCCTAGAAACGACGGCCGGCGTAACTATTCCCTGAACGAGGACTGTACACTTAATTACCTCGGGGAACTCGAAGAAGTTACGCCTGGTCGTTGTGGTCCCGCCCACCGCCCCCGACGCCAGATTCTCCACCAACTGGGCGGCCGTCTGTTTGTCCTGGTTCTCTTCCCTGATGTGCCACCTCCTCAACATGCACTTCACAGTCCCACCAGCTCCATCCACCTCCCCCTTTCCGTGCTGCTCCCCAAAGTAATTCCACTCAAATGACTCCAGGTGCGGATCCTCCGTCAGCAGCCGGGCCACTTCCGCGATCACATTCCTTGACTTGAACTGCATGGAGCAATTGTCCGACCACCCAATGAAGCGCTTCACCTCTACCCCTTCTGACCGTAGTGTCGCCAGGATTTTGAGGATAGCAAAACGGAGGGCCCGCCCGTCCCTTTTCATTCCGCCCTGTCCGATGAAGTGAAACTCCCTTCTCACGACCTTTCCCGACGCTGGATCCAAGTAGCGCACGATCCAGGGCATAAGGACGAATGTGACTGGATGCCAATACTGTGCTTGGAGATTGTGATAGGTGTAAGACTGGTAGTTCTCGGCGTAATCTGTGTGGCATACAAGGTCCCCCACCCGCATCCTTGAGAGACATTCCTTGGAGGCGTCCGCTTGCCACCACGCGTTGAAGCAATGCTGGATGAAGTCCGGCCACTTGTCCACAATTGCCTCCTTTAGCTCCGTTGGTGTGGACTTGACGTCGACTTGCGTCAATCGCTGCCCACCAGCCTTTGCGATCTCGTCACAGTCGTCCTGCATATGCGCAGTGTGCACATACAGAAAAGACATCAACTTCGACCCACCAATGACCTGTAGAAAGAAAAAAGACAGGACCTCAGGAAAAATTGAAAAAGAAACGCCTTGGGGCGCAACCACTCCACTAAAAATTACCTCTGGCCCAAGAACTTCAGGAAACATTGCAAAAGAAACGCCTTGGGGCGCAACCACTCCACTAAAAATTACCTCTGGCCCAAGAACCGCACCCGGCGGCACATCCTGCATCTCGTATCTGGTCCATGAAATCAGGTGGTTGGAAGCCTCCTCCCGTTCGCATAACATGAAGTTCCGAATTCCACACTTGGGAGCCAGGCAAGTGCCCAACACACAAGCCTTACGCCGGATCGAGCAAACCCCCAACTCCTCGCCCAGGTCATGATCGGGCACCCCTTCCTCGTCGTCCAGCACCCTCCCATGCATGGGCAGATCCTCAAGTTCGCCCTGAAAAGGCTGAACCTGCGGCCGCGACGACCCCACAGACGACCTCGAACCTCCCCCCTCCCTCATCCCCTCCACCTCACAAGTAAACTTGTTCACCCACTCTGTCGTGTGAGTGGCTTTGAAAATGGAACATGTGGGCACGGACGACCCCACGTCGAGCTGGCTACCATGATCGCACGCGTGGCATTCAGGTCCGCACTCGCATCTGGCATGAAAAGTTGCACGAAATTTGGCCAACCCCCCAACCATGGACTGCATGGTAGTGTGGTGCTGGCATGCGCACAAGTTCCGCATTTTCCACCGCCCCTTGACGCATGCGGGCATATGCTTGCAAAAAGTAGTGTATCCCACATGAACTGTGCTCTTCTGATTCGTGCGTAGCATTGACATCCCTGCCTCCGTCTCCAAAATCACCTGATTTCCCCCCCTCACACCCTCCTCTCCCTCCCCCCCCCCCCCCTCCCTACTGTCCATCCGCCGCGGTGGCTTCAACTCCGGATGGCGGGAAATGAACACTTCGTAAATCTTCGACTTGGAGACAGTATAGTAGCGCGCACCCTCCGAAAACGCTAGTGTATGTTTGTAATCCTTTCTGGTCCATTCACAATGAACATCCTTCATGTTCGGAGACGCCCGCGTCAAGTTATCATCCCTCCAGCACGCTTGTATCAGGGCAATGACTTCCGTCGGAAGCTCGTCTTTCCTCCTCCTCCTCTCTGGCGCACTCATCAAAAGGTCGTCCTCCCCTTCTTCCATTCCATCCCTGTGACCCCGAACAGTTGCGACAAAGCGCCTGTCAATCCCGAACGCGCGCTCCACAATCCTGTCCGGGACGCCCTCCATTGCCTTCGTAACAAGTCCACACAAGGCCCACCTAAGCCCACGATCCTTCTCAGATGTTCCCAAGTCGCCAAAAGCCTTCTTGATGTTATCCCGAAGAGATTCCGCCCAATTTTCAGGAAGCCCGCCGTCACAGTTCTTCCTCTTCTTAATGCCGTTGCTCTCCGCCACCATGGCATTTAGTCTTGAAGCTGCGCAAGACAGAACCTCCGCGCTCATCTCTGGCGTCCTGTGGTTGTTTGCTTTCACGCGTTCCGCCATGATAGGAAAGATGTCATTGGCAATTTTGTACCCCTTGTTCTCGATGTACTTGTCGCTCCAGAGACCGCGAAGTGCAGGCTCCCGGTCGTCATTGGACAAGGGACGCGAACCGTCGGAAACGGCCCCCCGCCCCGATCGCGCCATCAGACTTTGGTCAGACGGCAGCTGATTTTTTTCGCCTCTTAATCCCGCGGCACCGAAAGCCCTGAGGATGAGTAATGATAAATAATCACCATTAAAGACACGACGAAAACGATGGGCATCAAACAAGAACGACAAGCGTCATTAATAACGCCGGCCGGCGCAACTGGATACATGTAAACCATACAAAAGTGATTTTATGAAACACATACAGTTTGTCATTAATAACGACGGCCGGCGTAACTCGGGCGCAATTAAAAACCATTAAGAAGCAACTCAGGATATGCAGGCAGAAATCCTTCAGGTGTAAAAAAGATGTACAAACACACTTTTGGTAATGGGGCCTGATTGCGCAACTGCAAGATACCATTGGAAACGCCGGCCGGCGCAACTGGATGCATGTACATAAACCATACAAAAGTGATTTGCACAAAACCCCTACAATTTGTCATGAGTAACGACGGCCGGCGTAACTCGGTTGCATTTGAAAACCACAAAGAAGCAACTCAGGTAGTGAAGGCGGAAATCCCAGAGGTGATAAAATGTTTACCAACACAAAATGTTGATAAGCGTGCAAGCTTTTGCAAGTGCGCGCAAGATACCATTGGAAACGCCGGCCGGCGCAACTGGAACACCAAAACAAAAAACTTGATTTGCACGAAACCCATTCAGTTCGTCATGGATAACGACGGCCGGCGCAACTTCATGGCACTCACCACTTTCACCAAATGCCATGTCGCCATTATATTGAGGAAAGCGAAGTATGCCCACTTGAAGCTGTGGTCTGCAGAACATTGACACAAAATATGCATGGTATTTCAAGCAATGAATGCTATGTGTCAGGCATCAATGTCTTTATTGTATCCAAATGTGGTTAGGACGGAGGTTTACATTGGTTGCTATTTTAAGACAATGGCGTATAACCAAACATTGCACACACTCAAGAGTGTACTTATGCTGAACTGGAAAGGAACATTAAACCCCAATAAGGTAGATATTTTTCTTTTACATTTTAATTTTTTATATACTACTTTATATAATATTATATTATATTATATTATATTATGCTATATTATGTTATATGAAATAACATTAAAATTAACATAAAATTAAAATTATATATTAATTATAGTATATTATATAATTTATATTATATATTATATTCACGATGCTCTGTGTATTAATGACATATCAGACACACCTACATCACATCGCCTTGATGTTTCCGTTGTATGGGTCCGGTCGGGCGTTGGTAGCTGGTCGACAACAATTCTACATTTCCTAAAAAAAAATGCGACCGTGCCTACATTCGAAGGCGCGCTGTGGCTGACCTGAACTATCGGTGAACACCTCGGCGTCACTTGACCGGCCTAGGTTGACATTTCGGCAGAGTAACGCTGCTTAAAGGATCCTTGCGTAGTTCGCGCGATTTGGCTCTTTATATATGTTTTTGGAGACGACGAGCAAGCATCCGATTGGTCAGCCAATTCCTGTCCAGTCCTCGGACAGTGTCCAATCCGGTGCTTGGGATCCAGAAAACGTGCTCGAGCCTGGCCACTCTGTCGCGGGCGCCGCGCTAGTGGCGTCGCGCCCAAACCTGACCAGGCCATAGGAAAGGGCGGGGGCGAATGCAAGAATTATTGTTATATCCTGACCTGTCCTGGGGAAGGTCCGGGGCGAATGCAAGAATTAATATACCTGCGTATGCAACCAACACGGCCGATCCACATACATAATCCGACTGAGCTGGACGGTACGGACCAAATTTCGGTGCAAATTGAGGCCCAAAAGCTATGTCGGCATGGTGCGCGCACCCCTTGCGGTAGGGGCCATGGCGACTGCCTTTAGACGAAACGTGACAAATCTGGCACGCGGAAAGCAGAAATGCTCGATTGTTGGAGAAAATTAGTTACTGATTCTAATTTATGGCGGGATGGTTGCGATCTATAATGTCGCGGGCTTTTTTTCTTTGCCATCGGCAGGGGGGGTCCGGCCTGAATTTCTGTCGGGATGAATAAAGTATATTGGATGCCTGCCGGGTTGATTGTCGATTGTTGCCAGTTTTGATGGTCGTAAGGAAAGCTAGTTTAATGATGTTTCTAAAGCCGTAAAAATTCCCGCTGCTATCTTTACCTTTCCCGTCATTTTGCGGTAAGATAACATTAGCCCTGCGCGATGCGTACTGCCCAACCACTCCATGAAAGGGTGGACTTTCTTGTGCGCCTGGGCACGAATAAATGCCCGTTATGGTACGTTCTTGTGTTAAACGTCTTAAGCTTGCGTTTTCCTGCTTTCTTACCTCGTTGAGCGTAAGCTTTTTGCCTTCTTTCCGGCCAGATGCAGCCAGAAAGTTGCGGGTCCTGGCGCTGCATCGCTGGATTCCTGGGTGTCTTTTAGCTAGTTAATCGTCTGTGACGTGGCTGGCTTTCTGCAGCGCGTGGCCCGCAACCTGTCGGGAAGGTGTAATGCTTTTATTTCCATGCTTCTCTGAAATTTCTTTTGCTTTATAGACAGTTGTGTTCGAGGAAATTCACGCGGTCTTCCTAAGCAGCGGCATCATTTTCCCCAGACACTGACGAGCTGGCACCTGTCTCCTAAAGAGAGCGGCTCGTGCTTGTTAGAAAGGAGGCAGTGTGCATTTTGCGGGACACAATGCTTTGGTGGCACATGCGTCAGGTAGGCTGTTCCAATGGTCTCTTCACCTTTCCCACTGAGTAAATGTTAGCATTTGTCATGCTAACCAGAGCAGCTAGCCACAGGTTGGCTGGATAAAAAGTCAGCTTATTTTCTCTTTATATACTGCGTGTGTGGTCCTCCACGTGTCCGGCTTGTTGGGCATTTTGGAAGAGGGTTTATAATGTGTTGTTGGGTGGAACAACTTGGTTGTTGGCACAAAATCACACATTATTAGCCTGAGATAGGCATGACATATGCTGCTCAGGCGTGTCGTCCTACCAGCCTTGTTGTTAAGGGTAGACTCACAAGGCTGGCTGTGCCGATGGAGGGGTGGGGCGTGCTAGCCCCCCCCCACACCCACGCATGCATGCTAGCCCACCCCCACACCCACGCATGCATGCTAGCCCCGGCCCCGGCCCCCCCACACCCACGCATGCATGCTAGCCCCCCCCACACCCACGCATGCATGCTAGCCCACACTCACACCCACGCATGCATGCTAGCCCACCCCCACACCCACGCATGCATGCTAGCCCCCCCACACACCCACGCATGCATGCCAGCCCCCCCACACACCCACGCATGCATGACCGCCCCCCCCCACACCCACGCATGCATGCTAGCCCACCCCCACACCCACGCATGCATGCTAGCCCCCCCACACACCCACGCATGGATGCCAGCCCCCACACACACCCACGCATGCATGACAGCCCCCCCACACACCCACGCATGCATGCTAGCCCCCCACACACACCCACGCATGCATGCCAGCCCCCATACACACCCACGCATGCATGCCAGCCCCCCCCCACACTTACGCATGCATGCTAGCCCCCCACACACACCCACGCATGCATGCCAGCCCCCCCCACACCCACGCATGCATGCCAGCCCCCCCCACACTTACGCATGCATGCTAGCCCCCCACACACACCCACGCATGCATGCCAGCCCCCCCCACACCCACGCATGCAGGCTAGCCCAACCCCACACCCACGCATGCATGCCAGCCCACCCCCACACCCACACGTGCATGCCAGCCCACCCCCACACCCACGCATGCATGCCAGCCCACCCCCACACCCACGCGTGCATGCCAGCCCACCCCTAGCTTGAGCGTGCTTGTAAAGTTTTTGCATGGTTTATTAAAATGAGTGGAATATGTATTTATTGCATTAAATGTTAATTTTATTGATCATGAATGAAAATGGTCAACATTGCCGAAGTGCCCCTAAATTGCTCAATATTGTGTGCTCAAGAATTCAATGAGGATTGTCATCATGGAAACCCGCACAAATTCACGATTCCGGGCATGCATGTGAAAGTATCAAGAACAATTTTCAATTAAGAATGGTATCTCATTGTTCCATGAATCAATATGACTCCATGTACGTAGACAAGCCATGATGACCCCATGGGAGCCTGAATCCTCATCATTAAATACATAAATGCCACCCATGTACGTAGACGGGCCATGATGACACCAATGGAGCCTGAATCCTCATCATTAATTACATAAATGCCAACCATGTACATACACCAATGATGACACCATGGGAGCCTGAATCCTCATCATTAATTACATAAATGCCAACCATGTACGTAGGCCAGCCATGATGACACTGTGGGAGCCTGAATCCTCATCATTAATTTCATACATGCCAACAACACGTAGACGGGCCATAATGACACCACGGGAGCCTGAATCCTGATCATTTTTTTTTTTGACATCCATGTACGTAGGCCAGCCATGATGACACCATGGGAGCCTGAATCCTCATCATTTTTTTTCTGAGACATCCATGTACGTAGGCCAGCCATGATGACACCATGGGAGCCTGAATCCTCATCATTTTTTTTCTGAGACATCCATGTACGTAGGCCAGCCATGATGACACCATGGGAGCCTGAATCCTCATCATTAAATACATACATGCCATCCATGTACGTAGACAGGCCATGACATCTGACACCATGGGAGCCTGAATCCTCATCATTTACTATTCCTTGACATCCATGTACGTAGACGGGCCATGATGACACCATGGGAGCCTGAATCCTCTTCATTTTTTTTTCTTTGACATCCATGTACATACGTAGGCCAGCCATGATGACACCAATGGAGCCTGAATCCTCATCATTAATTACATACATAAATGCCATGATCATCAATGACCCCATGGGAGCCTGAATCCTCATCATTAAATACATAAATGCCACGGTCCATGTACGTAGACGGGCCATGATGACACCAATGGAGCCTGAATCCTCATCATTAATTACATAAATGCCAACCATGTACATACACGGGCAATGATGACACCATGGGAGCCTGAATCCTCATCATTAATTACATAAATGCCAACCATGTACGTAGGCCAGCCATGATGACACTATGGGAGCCTGAATCCTCATCATTAATTCATACATGCCAACAACACGTAGACGGGCCATAATGACACCACGGGAGCCTGAATCCTCATCATTTTTTTTCTTTGACATCCATGTACGTAGGCCAGCCATGATGACACCATGGGAGCCTGAATCCTCATCATTTTTTCTGAGACATCCATGTACGTAGGCCAGCCATGATGACACCATGGGAGCCTGAATCCTCATCATTTACATACATGACATCCATGTACGTAGACAGCCATGATGACACCATGGGAGCCTGAATCCTCATCATTTACTATTCTTGACATCCATGTACGTAGACGGGCCATGATGACACCATGGGAGCCTGAATCCTCATCATTTTTTCTTTGACATCCATACGTACGTAGGCCAGCCATGATGACACCATGGGAGCCTGAATCCTCATCATTATTACATACATGCCATCCATGTACGTAGCCAGCCATGATGACACCATGGGAGCCTGAATCCTCATCATTTTTCTTGACATCCATGTACGTAGACAGCCATGATGACACCATGGGAGCCTGAATCCTCATCATTTTACTACATGCCATCCATGTACGTACACGGGCCATGATGACACCATGGGAGCCTGAATCCTCATCATTTAATTCTTGACATCCATGTACGTAGACGGGCCATGATGACACCAATGGAGCCTGAATCCTCATCATTAATTACATAAATGCCAACCATGTACATACACGGGCAATGATGACACCATGGAGCCTGAATCCTCATCATTAATTACTTGACATCCATGTACTACGTAGGCCAGCCATGATGACACCATGGGAGCCTGAATCCTCATCATTAATTACATACATGCCATCCATGTACGTAGACAGCCATGATGACACCATGGGAGCCTGAATCCTCATCATTAATTATTCCACATCCATGTACGTAGCCAAGCCATGATGACACCATGGGAGCCTGAATCCTCATCATTAATTACATAAATGCCAATCCATGTACGTAGACAGCCATGATGACACCATGGGAGCCTGAATCCTCATCATTTACTATTCCTTGACATCCATGTACGTAGGCCAGCCATGATGACACCATGGGAGCCTGAATCCTCCTCATTAATTACATAAATGCCAACCATGTACGTAGACAAGCCATGATGACACCATGGGAGCCTGAATCCTCATCATTATATCCTTGACATCCATGTACGTAGACGGGCCATGATGACACCATGGGAGCCTGAATCCTCATCATTTACTATTCCTTGACATCCATGTACGTAGCCAGCCATGATGACACCATGGGAGCCTGAATCCTCTCATCTTTAATTACATAAATGCCAATCCATGTAGTAGACAGCCATGATGACACCATGGGAGCCTGAATCCTCATTCATTACTATCCTTGACATCCATGTACGTAGGCCAGCCATGATGACACCATGGGAGCCTGAATCCTCCTCATTAATTACATAAATGCCAACCATGTACGTAGACAAGCCATGATGACACCATGGGAGCCTGAATCCTC
>RPFO01002315.1:0-85624 GCA_009746045.1 Mesostigma viride
GAGGGAGGGAGGGGAGGGGAGGGGAGGGAGGGAGGAGGGGAGGGAGGGGAGGGGAGGGAGGGGAGGGGAGGGGAGGGAGGGAGGGGAGGAGGGGAGGGAGGGGAGGGAGGGAGGGGAGGGAGGGAGGGGGGGAGGGGAGGGGAGGGGAGGGGAGGGAGGGGGGGAGGGGAGGGAGGGGAGGGAGGGGAGGGGAGGGAGGGGAGGGGGGGAGGGAGGGGAGGGGAGGGGAGGGGAGGGAGGGGAGGGGAGGGAGGGGAGGGGAGGGGAGGGGGAGGGGAGGGGAGGGGAGGGGAGGGGAGGAAGGGGAGGGGAGGGAGGGGAGGGGAGGGGAGGGGAGGGGAGGGGAGGGGAGGGAGGGGGGAGGGGAGGGGGGGAGGGGAGGGAGGGGAGGGGAGGAGGGGAGGGGGGAGGGAGGGGAGGGGAGGGAGGGGAGGGGGGGGGGGAGGGAGGGGGGGAGGGGAGGGGAGGGGAGGGGGAGGGAGGGAGGGAGGGGAGGGGAGAGGGAGGGAGGGGAGGGGAGGGGAGGGGGGAGGAGGGGAGGGGAGGGGAGGGGAGGGGAGGGGAGGGAGGGGAGGGGAGGGAGGGGAGGGAGGGGAGGGAGGGGAGGGAGGGGAGGGGAGGGGAGGGAGGGGAGGGAGGGGAGGGGATATGATTGGATGCTGCAAATGTCACCATGCATAGAGTGGGGCAATCTTATTTATACATGACTATTATACGCTGATGATTTTTGTTTATATCTGATGATTGATATTACATCCAGGCATGTTTTATTACATCCAGGGATTATAACATACGATGCAGGGTTGATGGGTAAACGTCAATATGCCCATTTCCTAGCTGGTAATACCAGGCTATGCCAAAAGCTTTGTGAAGACAGACGACAGGCACCGAAAACATTCAAAACATTCAAAACCTTCATGCTCCGGAACTAGATCACGTGATGTCGTACAGCAGGATGCTGACAGCCATCAGCAGAAAATGCGATTATAGTGTAAACAAGCTACTAAATGGGTGCCACACAGTAGTACAGTTATACCGTTACAACATAACAATCTGTAAGTGAAAAAAAAAAACAAAGGGCAACTACGTTAGACTTTAACCACGTGATGAGACATTGAACGAAAATTGGGCCCTGCATTCAATTATGGTGACCGTTGCATGCAGAGGGGAAGAGACCGAATTCCCTCCCTGAGCACTGCATGCAGCTTTGATGGCTTTATTCTGAGAACGAAGATGCTGTTACAACATACTGTAGATACACGCACCAGTAGTAACAGTATCAAGCAAGCTTTGTTACGGAGCCAATAGGAACAGCGACGTTGAGATGTTGACATTCATACCGGATTGAATATTCGGGGAATGTGAACAGAGTGGCTGGGCCAAAGCTGCGAGTGTCTTTCCTCATTGCTCAGCACGTGCACATCATGAAAGAAAAAACAGTTGCCCTAGGACTGTTGCGTAAGTTTTCTATTGCACGGTGCTCAAACTAGAAGGTTGGTTGAGAAACGTGTGGTACTATGTGCCCACCAGCGGCTGGATATCGGTTCACCCGAGTCACAGGCACGGTCAACATGGTGTTGACATGGCTTGGTTGGAGAAGAATCCAGATGGCTGCGAGAGCTCTGGAGATCGATAACCCTGGAACACTCCACGCATGGCTACAAGCACAGCTATAATGAAGTACATAAACCGACAAAACCTCTCAACCCTCAGCAAAAGCATGCAGGTGGTAACTCAGGTACATTGAGCTGTTAGCTGGCAAAGTATAACTCTACCAGAGTCTGGGTACCTCTTGCTGCTTGTAACATGCCATAATTGATGTGGGCGACTGGGCACACTTAACGACCGTGCTAGCAAGCACACCACTGTGATCATTGAACTGACGAATTGATCCATATACAGATAATATAACCAGCACGACACACACACACACACACACACACACACACACACACACACACACACACACACACACACACACACACCACCGTCATATTTTCGCAGTTGCTGCTAGAAGCACTCTAGAATTTGATCACGTCCTGCTCTCACAAAAGCGTGGCAGGTGCATGTGCAGTACTGGACTACTCGGAGCCATACCTTCAGTTGTGACACAGCGCATTTTGTGACGTCGTCGCGCAGCTGAGCAGACATGGTATTGATCGAAGAGTCTGTGGCCTTCATAGATATCCTCCAAGTCATCCAGGCCGTCATCATGATAACAGCACAGAGGACAAATAAGAGGACCAAACGTGCTTTTATTATGATCAGGCGGTGCGAAAAGTTTCCAAAGGAGTGCAAGCCGCATGTTGTTGCACGAGCCCGGCGGCTCGCTCGCGGGACGTCTGTCGCTGAGCCCCCCTCAGGACCTTCTTCCATTTCCGAAACGGCCATGCTTGATCAACTCAATGACCGAAACATGCACGGGACCGAAACTTATTTTTCGCACCTGCAATACCCGCTACGTGGTGGTGTAAGCTGCCAGCCGGTATATATTGTACATTGCAGCTGAACCCGGCGGAGTCCATGGCCGTAAAGCTATGCACGAAAGCGGTCCTACAGTCGTCCGCTTTGTACTCACGGCTTCGCATGCAATACGCGGTCGGCCATGCATTCGTCGAAGGTCAAATGCAGTTACCAGCGTCTAAGCTGGGCTGGTATCCGTATATACTACCAGGCCGGCGTCCAACTATAGGCCCAAAGCCGTCTGCACAAAGTAAAGGGATTGATACGGCTGTAGCGCATGGCCGCGCAACATGCAACGTTTGCGCAGCTGCATATTTTAACAACCAGCTCCCGAAGCATTAATCTCGTACGTAGGTGCGGCCGGCAAGTTGAAGGACGATCATGAGCTGCAAGAAGCCGGCCGTGCCTTCATGATACTACCACTCATGTACTGCTTGCAGACGAGGCCTCGGCTTGTAGCTCTTCCATTCAATGTACTGCCAAAGGTCGCCATGATCATCAACATAGCTAGGATCAGGCCCTCGAAAATGGCTTCTTCTGCCACTTGTAGGGGCTGAGAGTCAGCGAGACGGACTGAAAACCGTGTTGGTAAACCTTGGTAAATACCTTGAATCAATCAATTTAACTGATTTATAATGTTCCCGTACGGTGCCTCCTCATGCATATTGAATCTAATAAATAATGGAAGTGGCCGGCGCCTGCAGTACCGCGCGGGAATAATTCTGAGAACTGGGGACGCAACAACTACAACAACTGCCTAAAATGGGGCTAGCGCTTTACTCGACTTTCTGCAGGCCGCGTTAAGGCTTGTCGATATCGTCTGCTTGAACTCCGTGCATCGTAAAACCGAAGCGAGGATTTTTGCACGGTCTCCGTTGATCGCCATAGCCAACTCACTCATGAGATCACGTGCAGAAGCTGACGGCATACTGTACAGCGGTTGGATCCACACAGTGCACGTGGTTTGGACACAATTGCATCATTGCCATGTCATTGCACTGCTCGAGTGACCAATATCTCGGCTGACAGCGTGGCAGTGACGCAATCGGCCATGTGCCAGGCGAACCCGGTCGGAGGTATTTTTCCAGACTCATGAGTCTGGATGCGCATCCAGACTCACCCGAGCATAGTGGCGCGGTACTCCAAGCAGGTCCGTAGCAGGTCCGTAGCCTGCATACAAGGCTCGCCTGTCGGCCGCTGGGCCTGCGGGCGCGTAAATTACTGTAGTTAGGCGCCGTAAGTGCAGCCATGGCGGGAGAAACATTCCGGAAATTGACGGGGGCGGCATGGACATTTACCAAAACGTAGATTGACGTTTCAATATCTTGTTGCTAAGCATGCAAGTTATCATTAATTGCAATTCGATAGATAAGGCATTTCATCATGGATTTTCTCCAGAGCTTGACAGTGTTTGTCGTGGACGACTGGTCCAATCCAGTAAATCAAGGGTCGGCATTACTATCGATTGTTCCTTTGGATTGCTGCATTTGCCAATTTAGCTTCACTTCGAAGAGTGATATTGCCTTGTTATGTTGCCAGGCGGAGCAAATATTGCCAGGCGAGTTACCGTCGACTGTGCTCGTCATCACCTTGCAACAGTAGTAAGTACATGCATCTGGCGAGCGGGGTTGGTGCTCTTTTCTTTCCTGCGAGCTGTCTTGGTTCTTCTGCGTTGTGCATTGTTTCTCGATGCATGTAGGAGCGCGCATATAAGCAGGCTTGCTTTCTTCGGGTCAGGTCCCGATGGTGCGTTGTCGATCGAGGGAGCCCGTCAAGCAGGCGTGCTGGTTGCTTATTATTACGATGATTTTAAACTTGTCTGATTCCCACCATATGTTCAGCTAGACTATGGCCACGTTTGGTGCCATGATGCTACAGTTTTACCGATGGCAGCCATATTTACCGCTTGCGTCAAGCGTTGGAATGCACAACCTCTCCATTTTTATCCCGCCCGGCATGTCAGTCTCGGAACTCCAGGTAAGAAACCCTTCATGGCTTATTCATACTTGCTGATTGGGCCAACGTATGTGCTTCTATCGCCAGCCGCGCTTCTCCTTACACCTTATTTTGTTTGACTGCAAGGGCCCTGCCTGATGCCTTGGCGTTGGCGGTGGTCATTGTGGATGTCAAGCACGTGGTCAGAAAGACGGTATCGCGGTATGGCATTGGTAAAACTTCTATAATTCAGTGTAGGTAAAGAAAGCTCTTGCCAGCATCCTAGGCACCATAGCAGTAGTGTTGTCAGTACGGTTCCTGTGCTTGCTCGACAGGATTAGTCGTGTAGCCTTTTTTTTTTTCTCATGAAGGCTATGGTTGGCAGTGGTACCATTACATGTTGCCTGCATGCAACTGTTCTAGGCTCGATACGTGTCCATGGTAGGTGATTAGGATAAGGGTGCTAGAATTTCTTCTAAGAGACCGGAAGACCTGTTGAGATCAAGGTTGGGAGAATAAGTAGGCGACTAGTGTTGTCACATTGGTTTCTCTATGCTAATATGAATCGGGTTGTGGTGTTGGGATGCTGCATGTTGCCACCGGAGGAAGGCAGGATTCATGCTTCAAAAAGAAACTATTGTAGCAAACTATAGCAAACTATATCATAGCAAAGTATTATAGCAGCAGCCAGCAGGTAATACCTAGCATCGGTCCTTAGGTAAGCGAACTTCTTGCATATTGCATCTTGTCTTTCCTTGCTTCCAGGCTTGCTTCGTTACTTTGGGTTTGCTGGCTGGCCGGCTTGCTGGCTGGCTTGTATTGCTTGTTCATGCCCACACGTACACATTGGCATATTTACGTACACACATGTCCATACGCACACACACCATGCTATCCACACACAATACCGCGCTTGTGCCACTACACCAGAGCAACCAATCAATGTAACAAGCTGCCATATCCCATATTGTCATGGCTTCCCACCCTACGCAGCTGTTAGCTGCACCGCAGGACGAGTGTCTCCTAACACCATGGGTTGTCATGCCAAATCGCTGTCATGGCTGTCATGGCTGTCACGGCTGTCATGGCTGTCTTGGCTGTCATGGCTGTCATGGCTGTCATGGCTGTCATGGCGGTCATGGCTGTCATGGCTGTCATGGCTGTCATGGCTGTCATGGCTGTCATGGCTTTCATGGCTGTCATGGCTGTCATGACTGTCATGGCTGTCATGGCTGTCATGGCTGTCATGGCTGTCATGGCTGTCATGGCTGTCATCGCCGTTGCCAGGGGAATGTTATGAGTGCCAGTTTACGATGCTCAAGGGCAGGCAACTAGTTCATTTGGCAATGCGCACGCAGGACGCAAATGCATGCCGGACGCGTGTTCTTTGTAATTAACAGAAAGCGGCACGCAGCGCAGGCAGTGCCTGCTCGCTGGACATGCAAATTAATGCAGTCTTCAGCAAGTGGTCAGCGCATTTGCAAGATGCACATGACCATGGCAGCGATAACTGTAATGTTTTGTATCCACAGGTAAACCTGCTATGCACACGATGGGCTAGCGCAGATATCGCTCCAACCACTTATGGCTGGCAGCAAGTGTTGATGTGATTTCTTCTGTAATGACTAATCGCATGCATCCACAGATCAATTAATTAATAAATTAGACTCGTGCTCCCGTTGGGGAGTCACGGAGCCTTAACCCCGATGGATGGATGGATGGATGGATGGATGGATGGATGGATGGGTGCAAACAGTCCTACCGGTCTAATCTATCTACATCGGCTACATATCAATAGTTGTATCAATCCAATACATGTGAGGGAGGGGTAGGGGCTAGGGCTAGGGATTCTACTTGGTAGGGTAGAGAGAGCAAGCGTGAAAATGTGGCTGGGCCACACGGAGTGTATACGACATGGTTATCCTTGGCCGGTTGTAATGAACTAAAAAAGTATATATTTGAAAGGTGCTTTCATTAGGAATCGAACATGGAGCTAGCCTCAACCCTCGAGATCATGGTGGTGCATGGGACAGTGCAGTTTAAAATTTAAATATCCCATCAGTTGTGACAAAACGGCGTACAGCTTCCCGAGTCCTGACACACCGTCTATTTGCATGGGGGCTAGTTTGCTCCTGCACGCACAGTTAGGAATGTATTCAGGCTTTAATTTAGCTTTTAGTTTTTTGATTATATATTTAACGTTTGTGTTCTTATATTAATGAGGTTATCATGGTACTTACATTTTTTACATATTAATGTGGTTATCATGGCCGACCTACCTCCAGCTCCGGCAGACCAAGGCGGGGCAGCCGGTGTACTGGAAGGGGGCGGCCATCTTCGTCGGCCACAAGCCCTGGCAGGCGACCCCCCCCCCCCCGCGGCCCCAGCGACTCCAGACGCCCCAGCTTAGGGGAATACAGCAGTAGTAGTGCAGAACAGATAGACCGTGGCCATGTACATGTACGCCTCCTAGAGGCACTATCCCAGCTAAGCCCCGCGCTTTATTTAATCATGTACATGTGTGCCTATGATGTGCCACCCTCCAGACGATGCCTAGCCTTATTTAGTAATGTTGTGCCCATGCAGGGAGTCACTCTCTGCTGAGAAGCCATGCCATAGCTCTTGTATAGCCATGATGATCTTCCCCCTCACAGGCATGCTCCCCCCTTACCCGGGCATAGCGTGATAGACCATGAGGGTGCGGGTGCCCTGGTGCACCTAGAGCAAGTGTTGTTTACATTCCCACCCTTGCAGGAAGTAGCTTAGAATGTATTATAGGCTCATATGCCCCTTCTCAGGGTTATGTGCTACATATACTCCCAACGGAGTTATGTTCCTAATTAATTAATTAATTAATCATGGTACTCTGTGGCATGTACGTCAGTGTGTGCTTGCTTGCTTGCCGCCTTGCCCCCCCCTGGCCCACTGTGGGGAAGAAGCGTCTTTGCACCTAGGGGAAGAATGCCATGCAGGAGAGAACACTAGGGTCTGGCTCCCTCTAGATACAAAAGACCGGTAGGATTGTGTGCCACCCACCCACCCACCCACCCACCCACCCACCCACCCACCCACCCACCCACCCACCCACCCACCCACCCACCCACCCACCCACCCACCCACCCACCCATGCACCCACCCACCCACCCACCCACCCACCCACCCACCCACCCACCCACCCACCCACCCACCCATCCATCCATGCATCCATCCATCCATCCATCCATCCATCCATCCATCCATCCATCCATCCATCCATCCATCCATCCATCCATCCATCCATCCATCCATCCATCCATCCATCCATCCATCCATCCATCCATCCATCCATCCATCCATCCATCCATCCATCCATCCATCCATCCATCCATCCATCCATCCATCCATCCATCCATCCATCCATCCATCCATCCATCATCCATCCATCCATCCATCCATCCATCCATCCATCCATCCATCCATCCATCCATCCATCCATCCATCCATCCATCCATCCATCCATCCATCGGGGTTAATACTCGGACGTGCATGACTCCCCAACGGGAGTACGAGTTTGCCTATTTAACTAACACGGGTGCTCCGCGGAGCTCCCCATCGGGTCGACCGCTTGATCACTGTAATTATTAAATGAATGAACGAGTTATTAATGGTGAGAGACCACATGTTATTGAATAATGGTGAGACACCACACTGCAAGTGATGCATGTGGATGGAAGGAGCAGATGTGGAGCCACGGTCCAGTACGACAAAACGATTTGAATTACCTAGGGCACGTGCTGGCATTTTCAAGAATCATGCCGCACGCATTCCATTACATGCACCACGTGTGCAGGCATATATATGAGAAGCTATTATGGGTTCAATGGACTCACTTCGCAAGGGCATCTACAATGCATGCATGTAGTGAAATCCCTTCCTGCACCGGGGTGGGTACAATAATAAGGCAGTCAGGCAGGCCTTCTCCATGACATACCCAGATGGTATGTCACAGTATTGCTATATACTAAAAATATAATTATACTTACAGCAGAGTGAAATCACTCAAACCAAAGCAAACGCCCAGCTATAAACCTATATACAGAGCCATGTCAAAGCGCTATACTACGATAAGACCAATGGAAACGCCTAACGGGAGGAACCTAATAGCCCTGCTGCACCGCAAAATCAGCCCGCGTACGGCGGAGCATGATGTCCGCCATGGCTATATACTTGCAACATCAAGTACAAGAATAAGACAAAAAAGCCTGTCATTTGGGTTTGTAATTGAAGTTGTACACACAGGTAGAGCGCGAGAAAGCAACAGATACACGGTATTATTCCAACAAGAGTGAACCACATGGGTAACACCCCAATGCATCCAGCAAGTTCATGATTGAGGTAGGCAGCTCATGTGGCATTGAAAATGCTCTGCTCGCCCTTAGCCAGTTGTTGGCGGCGAACACCATCAGCTTAGCTCTGGCCAAGGTAGCAGATAGCAGCAGCGGAAGCAGATAGAAGCACTTGCAAACCGCATGTAGCCCAGACCCCTCTGTTCAGTCTGTTCACATCAGCAACGCAAGAGATGCACATGATGCATGCAAGAAAGCCAGAAAGCCAGCAAGCCAGCAACATGCCAACACTAGCCACCACATATGCAGCAAGCACAGCGAGCACTTACCACGAAGACGATATCACATCCCCAATCTCCCAGTACCTAGATATCTAGTTGAGGCTGATTGCGGGCGGGGCCCACTCAGACGATGAAAGGTGGCGACCTGGCAAAAATTGCCGCACATTGTGTACAGCACTGGCAGTGCTATGTGACCTCTCAACAGAGGCCCATGCTCCATCACCACATGCACCAACAAGGCAAACAACCACAGACAACCACCAATGCAAGCAATACAGCTATGTTCATAACCCAGAGATGCAAACAGGCACAAAAGTCAGCGATGCAAGACACCTAGGCAGTACTGAATGCATGCGACGACAGCGGCGCCAACAATGGCAGTCATGATAGCCATGACAGCCATGACAGCCATGAAAGCCATGACAGCCATGACAGCCATGACAGCCATGACAGCCATGACAGCCATGACAGCCATGACAGCCATGACAGCCATGACAGCCATGACAGCCATGACAGCCATGACAGCCATGACAGCCATGACCGCCATGACAGCCATGACAGCCATGACAGCCATGACAGCCATGACAGCCATGACAGCCATGACCGCCATGACAGCCTTGACAGCCATGACAGCCATGACAGCCATGACAGCCATGACAGCCATGACAGCCATGACAGCCATGACAGCCATGAAAGCCATGGCTGCTCGGCAGCGAACAATTCTATAAAGTATATAGCCATAAGTATGAAGTATACAACCACAAATATATAACCATACCAAGCAAGCACGCCTGCTTCAAAATAAAAAATACAAACAATAAAAATAATTATGATGGGCTCCCTCGATTGACAACGCACCATCGGGACCTGACCCCAAAGAAAGCAAGCCTGCTTATACGCGCGCTCCTACATGCATCGAGAAACAATGCACAACGCAGAAGAACCAAGACAGCTCGCAGGAAAGAAAAGAGCACCAGCAACCCCGCTCGCCAGTTGCATGTACTTACAACTGTTGCAAGGTGATGGCGAGCACAGTCGACGGTAACTCGCCTGGCAATATTTGCTCCGCCTGGCAACATAACAAGGCAATATCACTCTTCGAAGTGAAGCTAAATTGGCAAATGCAGCAATCCAAAGGAACAATCGATAGTAATGCCGACCCTTGATTTACTGGATTGGACCAGTCGTCCACGACAAACACTGTCAAGCTCTGGAGAAAATCCATGATGAAATGCCTTATCTATCGAATTGCAATTAATGATAACTTGCATGCTTAGCAACAAGATATTGAAACGTCAATCTACGTTTAGGTAAATGTCCATGCCGCCCCCGTCAATATCCGGAATGTTTCTCCCGCCATGGCTGCACTTACGGCGCCTAACTACAGTAATTTACGCGCCCGCAGGCCCAGCTTGGACAGCCAGGGCGGCACATTCTGACCTGGCCTGGCCCCAAGGACATTCCCAAAAGGGTAGGGAAACCTGTCACCAACTACGTTCAGATGCTGCTGGACGACCTCGTGGTCCCAGCCCAGTTTGAACACCGCATCCACTCTCTCTCCCGTCTTTGGACTGCCATGCAGGACAAGACGCGGTGGAAGAAGATTGTCAAGGCACACACGCCCGACCCTGTGGGCAAGCCACCTCCCCCCAAGCGGAGGAGGCGTTTTGATGAGTAGTGCAGTTAGGATTTTCTAGATAGAGTTAGGATAGTTCGATCATGCACGCGGCTTCCTCCACCCCATCCATCATGAAATATGTGCTACATGACCTCCCCACGGAGGCATGTTATAATTTATTTATTTATTTATTTTATTTATCCACTCTCTCTCCCGTCTTTGGACTGCCATGCAGGACAAGACGCGGTGGAAGAAGATTGTCAAGGCGCACACGCCCGACCCTGTGGGCAAGCCACCTCCCCCCAAGCGGAGGAGGCGTTTTGATGAGTAGGGCAGTTAGGATTTTCTAGATAGAGTTAGGATAGTTCGATCACGCGGCTTCCTCCACCCCATCCATCATGAAATATGTGCTACATGACCTCCCCACGGAGGCATGTTATAATTTAATTTAATTTAATTTAAGGCCCAGCGGCCGACAGGCGAGCCTTGTATGCAGGCTACGGACCTGCTACGGACCTGCTTGGAGTACCGCGCCACTAGGCTCGGGTGAGTCTGGATGCGCATCCAGACTCATGAGTCTGAAAAATATGGTCCAACCCGGTCAGTCCAGGACTCCAGGGTCAGTCAGTCAGTAACTATTATTATGTCAGCACGCCCTTGGCGCGCCGGTCATTGGTCAATGGTAAGAAATATACAGTGTACGTACGGGGCACGCCGGTCACTGGCACGCCAGTCAATCGTACAACAATAGCCAATGTATTATTGTGATGGCACTGTATATATTGTGACCGGGCGGAGCGGGCCAAGCTCCTGGCCTACAGCGACGTCGGGCACCATCGTGTGGTGCCCTTTGTCCTGGAGGAGTTTGGGGCCATGGGGCCCCTGACCTCCGCCTTCTTCAAGGAGTGTTGCCGGCTCCGGGAGGACCGGCTGGACCTGGAGGGCCAGCGGGCCCCATGGTCGGCGCGGACCTGGACGTCATATTGGCGTCAGCGCTTGTCGGTGGCGCTGACTCGGGCCATGGCTGACATCATGCTCCGCCGTACGCGGGCTGATTTTGCGGTGCAGCAGGGCTATTAGGTTCCTCCCGTTAGGCGTTTCCATTGGTCTTATCGTAGTATAGAGCTTTGACATGGCTCTGTCTATAGGTTTATAGCTGGGCGTTTGCTTTGGTTTGAGTGATTTCACTCTGCTGTAAGTAATTATATTTTTAATATATATATTGTGATGGCATGCTGTTCAGTGTTCTGGCCCTCGGCCGTTTCCAAATCTCTGTTGCGCATGTGCGGAGTTGAGTTGAGTTGAGTTGAGTTGAGTTGAGTTGAGTTGAGTTGAGTTGAGTTGAGTTGAGTTGAGTTGAGTTGAGTTGAGTTGAGTTGAGTTGAGTTGAGTTGAGTTGAGTTGAGTTGAGTTGAGTTGAGTTGAGTTGAGTTGAGTTGAGTTGAGTTGAGTTGAGTTGAGTTGAGTTGAGTTGAGTTGAGTTGAGTTGAGTTGAGTTGAGTTGAGTTGAGTTGAGTTGAGTTGAGTTGAGTTGAGTTGAGTTGAGTTGAGTTGAGTTGAGTTGAGATGACATGCCCAGCCCCTTGGAGCTTTTCCATGCTCTCCTGGGACGCAACAGGGTGTTTACTTGCATTCCTCACGGTGACCTTACGCGCGTCACTAATTGGCTCCCCTGGTCACATTATGCTCCTTTCTAAACCTTTCACCTATCACACTACCCTCAGTGGGTAACCAACTGGTCGATACGTGGTACCTCTTAACCTAACGATATTCCTATTCAGTTAATAAAAAATACCCATTTACCCGGAAAAAAGTTGAGTTGAGTTGAGTTGAGTTGAGTTGAGTTGAGTTGAGTTGAGTTGAGTTGAGTTGAGTTGAGTTGAGTTGAGTTGAGTTGAGTTGAGTTGAGTTGAGTTGAGTTGAGTTGAGTTGAGTTGAGTTGAGTTGAGTTGAGTTGAGTTGAGTTGAGTTGAGTTGAGTTGATCGAGTTGAGTTGAGTTGAGTTGAGTTGAGTTGAGTTGAGTTGAGTTGAGTTGAGTTGAGTTGAGTTGAGTTGAGTTGAGTTGAGTTGAGTTGAGTTGAGTTGAGTTGAGTTGAGTTGAGTTGAGTTGAGTTGTCAGCGTGGCCGGCACCTCCTGACGTGCCGGCCGGGCCCCGTGATGTTAGACGCCGCAAGGCCCGCACCTTCAAAGAACAGCTAGTAGAGGACATGGCCGGGGGCCTAGGCCTCTCCGTGATTTGGAAGAAGATGATGGACAAGACCAAGTGGGCCCAGGTCATAGAGGACAACGAGCCCCCCCTGTGGGGAAGCGCCCGCGTGTGCAAACCCGCGGGAGGCACGCCAGACCGGACAGCTCCCCTAGGGTAGCGTGATGATGTTTACAGATAGATGTTGTAGTTAGTGATGCTGTTAGATAGATGTAAATAGATTAGCCCGGTAGGACTGTTTGCACTGACCCATCCATCCATCCATCCATCCATCGGGGTTAATTAATGCTCCGTGACTCCCCAACGGGAGCACGAGTCTAATTAATTGATCAATTAATTAATTAATGCAGCCACCTGGCCACCCGACCCGTACCCACACAGCTGGTCACACACTCGCACGCCCGTGCACCCAGACACTCACCCGTCCACACACCCAGTGACCCACCCACCCAGCAGCCGTGCACGTGCTAACCCATGCACCTTTTATAACCAAGCGTGCACCTAGGCACCCAGCCACCGCCCGGGCCTACATACATACCAACCCACTTGGACATCCACCTGCGTGACCCACCAACTGGCAAGGCACCAGCGCAACCCACCACACACCAATCAGGTAATATTAAGGAGGCATTCACCCATCCAATGAGCCAACCACCCAACCACCGAACCACCGAAATTACACCCAGCCAGCTGGCCCCATATGCACCCCTCCGGCCACCCACCCTTGACCCACCCACGCACCCGTACCCACTCAACCATGCACTCACTGCCCCCACGGCAACCTTAAACCCACTGTCTGACCCACCCACACATGCATATTCTCAGCCAGCTAGCCATCCACCTACCTCACCCCCAACGTGCACAGCCCTTCACCCGCGATAGGTGAGACGGTCCCAACCATAAACCCATCCACACATCCATTATTATCTGTGCGCGCCACCCGTCCCTTCACCCACCCACGTACCACACCTAGTCATCTACGTTATCCACCAGCGGCCACCAACCACCAATGGCCCACCCACCAACCCACCAACCCATGCACACGCATCCCTAACCAACCAACCACCAAGCCACCACCGGCCCTCGAAACCGTGAGATTGTTTCACTCACGAATCCAACAACCCACCCACTTCGCAGTCCCCAAAGCATATTATCAATCACCCAGCCACCTGGCCATCCGCCTACAACCAACCAGTGACCCTTGCACTTATCCACCCACCATGACCAGCCAGCCAGCCACCCACCCTCTCCAACTGCCTCAGACAGTGCTCGGCCCAGCTACTCGGCCAGCCATTTACCACGGCATCCACCTTTCAGCCAGCCACCTGCATGCCATGGACCCACCCACGCCTAGGCATCCCTTGAAGCATCTACAGCCTAAGCCTTAATTCCACGCAAGACTCCCACTGAGGGCAACTAAGCAACCAACCAACCAACCGACCAATCACCCGGCCAGCTACACAACCACCTGACCACCTAACCACTCAACAACCCAATCACCGAACCACCTACTAACTAAGTACCCAACACCCAAACCAGCCAGGCATGTGCCCGCTCATTCGCCCTCGCATGCCCGCACCATCGCAAACCCGGACCCATACACGGCGCCCCGCTCACATAGCCAGCCACCCACCCACCCAGCCACCTGCTCAACTCACGCATGAAGGCAATATCAGCCATGCACGGCCTCACCTTGCATCACTGGCACTGCCTGGGTAATTTGCATGAGGCAGCTTCCATCTCGTTGTCAGTAACTGCAGAGGCTTTTTCTTCACAGTAATGAAAGAGCAACAACTTTGGAAACGTTCTCCTTTCCCTCTTTGAAACAGTCTTTCAATCAGAAAGACAAGGGCACTGAAACATCTGGACAAGGTGGCAATAACCACTGCATAATGCCCTTGAGAAAGTCTTATTAATCGAGCTCTCTACCCTTTGAGAAGCTGCCTTGCGTTAGCAACGATTCTGGGCCCTCTAGCTCGCTCACCTTGCTTAATCTGCGCTTCTTTATGACTGCCGGGAGATGCGAAGCTTGAGCCCAGCCTATCGTGGCGAGGTCGTCTGCCCGACCCATCGATCACATCTCGAAACCGCACTGCCCGTCGGACGTACTAATTAAAACGATGCCCCCTTTGCCTTTTGTATCTAGCGTCAAAAGAACAATGAACTCGCTTGGAAAACACTGTCGCAAAGAGCTTTCTACAGGCATTATAAGCAGTTTTTGCAGCTTTTACCGCACTTACTGCACATCCGGAAGACCATCAATATTAGCGACCTTTGCGCGGAATCCTGGGCACGCCATATGTCCTGCTGGCTTATTGCCGCAGGCTGGGCAGTAAGGAAGGTGGGGCATAGCGTAAAGAGCTAATTATCTGACGACAAAGATGTGCATAATTGCACGAAGCAAGAAACAGACGGATTTCACACCCCCGTATTTATTCCCGTCAATGCCGGAAAATTAAAAGCAAAACTCAACAAACGGAAACACTACAGTTTTCGGGAATATTATAACGAACAAGCTGAGCTATCGTGCCGGGATTTTCATTTCCTCCCGTATTCAGGACCTTGAGACACGTACCACCGAGAAAATATCTGGATTTCGCGAAAAAACTGTTTCGCTGCAAAAAAAATGTTTTTGCACCGTTCAATGCCCTCGTCGCAATCACAACGCATATCATTCTACGCGTAAAGTTTGTAACATTCTACGCCTAAAGTTACTCCATGGATTAATCGTGATGTAATTAAGCTTCGTTTTGACACCTCGGGCGGCTGAAATGAGGCAAGTTTCAGAACGCTAGCTGATGCTCGACCGCCATGGGTGTTTTCGTCGTTTTCGTCTCTCGCGGTGAGGGAAAAATCTAGATCTCGGACGAAATCCGGACAATAATTTGCATGTGTAAAAATTTGGCGGGGCTCGCGGTGTTGTGGGTGTGGCCCTATAGCTCTTGGTAGCGGACGCTGAGGGTGTGACGGAGCATTGAATCGAGTGACAGTGTCATCAAGCGCTGCTCATTGCTCATCGCCTGGTCCAGGTCCACGCCTCGCAGCCGTAAAGGAGGATGCTGAGGACAAGGGCCTTGTACAGAATGCGCTTGCGCTGCTCACTCAGGTAGCGACATGTTCATGCAGAGCTTGTCGAGGCGGCGGAGGGCCGCGCAGGCCTGGCCAATGAGGGTGTTGATGTGGTCGGCCGTGGAAGGGAGCCAGCTGCCAAATTAATTAATTGATTAAACACGTGCTCGGGACCGTTGGGGAGTCACGGAGCACCGAAGTGGGATTGTGCCGGCGCGAATATTTTGGCGCCGAAAAATTTCGCAGTACCCGTCCGTCCCGTGAAAAAGTGGTGCACGGTGCGCGCACCACTACCGGAGCTGGCCATGGCGACGTGAATTCAGGCAGAGTAGAAAAAGATAGCTCGCGGAATGCAGAGAAACTGAGCGAATCTTAAAGACGATGAGTAAATGATACTACTTCGTAGCGGAGTTCGCGTTTTTTTCCGTGTCGATGATTTTATTGATGACCATCGCCACGGGGGTCCAATATGATGTTTTCGTCGAGAGGAATAAATTATAATGCACGCTGGCGGCGGTGATTGTCAGGTTTTATGGGCTTTACCTAGCGTCAAGGATGCGTTTAAACTGTTATTGGTAAAGCTTTAAAAAATTTGCTGGGTTTCGGCACGATTTCGATCCGTCATGATCGGTAAGACACTCTCCAGGCTCGCGGGATGCGCGTCTTATTATTCCATGGAAGGTTGTTCTTTCTTGCGCCGCTGGGCCAAGGACAATGCCGGTAATGGTACGATCGTGTGCTCAGCGTGACCCTATGGATGTTTCGCTTCCTTTATGGGTTATCAACGCAAGTTTTCGGCTTCTTTCCGTGCAGTTAGCGCCAGGTATAATGCCATTCCGTGCTGCGCATCGCCAGATTCCTGGCACCTTTCAGTGGTTTTTATGTACGTTGCATGGCTGGGACGTGTCAAAGCGTGACCGTGGCATATCGTCAAGTTGTCAGGGATTTGCTGAGTGGTTTTTTGGAAGGAGATTGCTAGCAGCAGTCAGTTTTGTGTGAATATTGACGCGGCCTTTCTTAGCAGAGGCTTCATTGTGGTTAGAGGCTCACCAGATTGAGTTTGTTTCTTGGCAAACAATTGCGATGGAAAAAAAGGTGGCTGTGGTTTTTCTGAGGGGCATGCATACTGCATGGGTGGAACTGCACGTAGGTAGAGCCGGGTTATCATTGTCTTGTTGGCCTTCTCCCACTAAAATGGGAGAGCCCTAATTCATATGCTAGCAAGGCAAGGTAACCATGGTAAGAAGCCTTGGCAAGCAGCATGTATGATAATTCTGCTTTCTCTGTGGACTGTCTGTTGTTACCCTTGTTGGGCAATTAGTGGATATGGCTTTCTAGGTTGTGTTTGAATTTGGTCAGGTTGGTTTTGGGATGATGCCCACACCATAATAAACCTGGAATATATGCTTTTGAAGTGTTGGCTAGGCATGTAGAGCTACCTGCCTCATTGTTGTGCACATGCACACGCAACAGGTTGCCCGTGTCGAGGTAAGGCAAGGGCACATGACGTGCCCAGCCACCTCCTTGTACATTGTGGTCGAATTGGGCATGCATGGTCAGGACTGAGCCTTTTGGATGGCATAGGAAGTGTTAGTGTGCCTTAATCGTTACTGATGCCTTAAGTAAGTAAGTAAGTACTTGCGTGTCATGCGCAAAGGCATGCCACGGAGTACTATGCTAATCTCATTAGAAAAATAATTACACAAAAGTTTAAACAAATATCGTCTGCATCATCCCCCAACCGTTAAGCACTGATGCCTTCCTTAGCGTCTGCACAGGTGGCCAACTGCCAAAATTAATAACTGCTACAGCCTAGCTCAGAATGCCACCAAACTTTGACAGTGCCTTCTATGGTCATGACAGAATCTGACTTGTGCTTTTCAGGCCTAATTGATGTGTTATGAGCAGTGTGTATGGGGACGCCCCCCCTAAAAAAGCGTATTTTTTGGTCAAAAATTAATAACATGAAGGGATGTGCTGATTTTGTTGATCCAAGTAGGTAGAAACCATGTCCCATGACAATTTTATGTGGGTTGTGCTTTTGGCATGCAACTGGTTCTCCCACTGTTCGGGGCAAGATGTGCCCCGGACAGCGTTTTTTTCTATTTTTAGCACATAGCCGGTGTATGGCTGGGGGTAGTACCCCCAACAAGTGGTGGTATGCATGCCCAAATATCATGTTTATGGTCCCCAAACATCATTCAGTGGTTGTCAGTTGCATTTATGTAGTTATTAGGGGGCTTCAGTTTTTATACATTTCCATGGGACCCTCCCCTGAGTGTGCACAAAGGGTAGGGGGGCAGAGACCCCCCCCTTCCCTCACGCCACAGGCATGCATGCCATAGGGTGCTCTACCAGCTGCCAAGGAGCTTAAAGCGAGTCGCCAGGGGGGCGGGGCTGCCGTCCAGCAGGACGAGGTCCCTGCGGGGAAGCTGATGGCCATGACCTCCGTTTCCTTGCTGATAATAAGCCCCACCGCCGGTGCTTCCAGTGACAAGCTATCTAGCCAGAGTTGGGCGGACTTTCATTCCAGCCTGGATGACGAGAGCTAGGTAGGAAACATCTGTACTCAGTAACAGACAATTATTAATCTATGAAGTCGTCTGTTTGCTATTGCACGATTTGGATGTCTCACTAGCTGATACCTGCTGATATGGCCGTGAATGTGGCATGTGTATTATGCATGGGTCCCAAATCTCAATTCAGGCCTGCGGGCACTTGAACCCTCAAAAACATGTGCACTCATCGGTCCTTACGGTTCCCCCTCAGATACCGAGGAGTTTATCCGGACATACTTCCCTGACATGACAGGCTGCCTATCCACACCATGACCACGCAGCCTCCCATAACCATCTGCAAAATCCCTCAACCCCTCCGCACCGCCGCCAGCAGTACCCTCACCAGTGGCATCCGCTGCATCAGGTGCGGCGCCCCTCTGCATTTGTATCGCACGTCGCGCGTAGTACTCCCAATCCGTTGACAAGATCATGCCTGTCCCAATCACGGCCGTCATCCCGATCCCTGACAGGATGCCCCACCAGATGCCCATCAGCCCCATGTGTGCCACAAACGCAAACATGTACGCGAAGAAGACCATCACCACCCAGAAGCCGACCATGTTGATGGCCGCGGCGGTTGCCTGACGGCCCATCCCACGCAGCGAGCCCAGTGAGCAGCCGCCGATGCCGTCAAACACCTGTCAGCCAGCACACACGGGATTCCCGCAAGGAACATTGCATAGGGATTCGAGCCCGGCCAGCACAGTGCAAACGGGGGCCGTCAATGTGCAGGTGTCACCAGCAGTCGTGCGGTGTTCTCGCGTCCATTTGACTCGTTCGTGCGCGCCCACCCAATAATTTAGACTGCACCCTCCCTCCCTCCCTCCCTCCCTCCCTCCCTCCCTCCCTCCCTCCCTCCTCCCTCCCTCCCTCCCTCCCTCCTCCCTCCTCCCTCCCTCCCTCCCTCCCTCCCTCCCTCCCTCCCTCCCCCTCCCTCCCTCCCTCCCTCCCCCCCTCCCTCCCTCCCTCCCTCCCTCCCTCCCTCCCACCCTCCCTCCCTCGAGTCTGCCCAGCCCTTTGCCAGCCTCCCTCCCGCTCTTCTACAAAATGTGACCGTGTTAGCATCTTTACCTCTCCATCCATCCCACCGTGCTTCGCACCCTACTTGGGAATGCACGTCAGCACACATAATTCTTCCAGAAGTATTTTTTTTACGTACACAGGGACTCGGCTTCACGGAGAGAACGTGACATGCATGCGGAAATACGGACCATGGATGACACGTCCATCCCACAAACTCCAGCCATGCAGTCCATGCCAGGGACATGTGGAACGTGTTGCTTCCGCAACAGGGATGGACATTGTACATGGGAGGATGGACGCAGCGGGTGGGAAGGGGCAAAGATAAGGCAGCCAAGGGGGGCTAGGTGTCGCTAGGGGCAGCCCTCGTTCTAAGGGCTTCACCTGAAAGATGGCAGCCAGGGGAGCGATTCTGGCCACCGCGTCTCGCACTGCGTCGCTGTCCACAAAGATCGACCCGATGCGCTGTGGGCACACGGCATACGTCCGAGCGAGGGCGAGATGGGCGCAGTAGAGTCACCGTGGATGCAGGAGAGGAGGAGAGAGGGCGGGATCCCACCGCAAGAGGGGCGAGGGCCAAAGCAGGAGGAACAAGAGATGGCTGGCCCAGGAGCTGGTGGTATACAAAAAGGAGTCACACACAGGCTGGGGAGAAAGGAGAGGGAATGATGGAAAAAAAGGGAAGGGAAGAGGTATGGCATGTGCAGAAGGGACGGCGGGAGGGGGAAGGAACAGGGGAAGGGAAAGTAGGGTGGGTGAGGGCTAATGTGGTAGGGGAGTATAAAAAGTTGCTGCACTTTTACAGGGAAAGACATCGGAATGAAGCCAATCGGTCAAGGTACACTCCCTTGGGGCAATACAGAGGGTACCTCGTTCCATAAACGGAAGACAAAATCACACCGCACGTGAAAATGCTAGAAATTGTCTCCCCCTAACCCTAGGCGTTGCTAGCGACAGTAGCAAGTTGCTCATCTCGACCCTTCCCTGGTCGCAACCATGCACATAGAACGCGTCCAAACGGTCCATGGAATGTGTCCTACCTGTGTATGCCCTACCTGTCTATGTCCTACCTGTCTATGTCCTACCTGTCTATGTCCTACCTGTCTATGTCCTACCTGTCTATGTCCTACCTGTCTATGTCCTACCTGTCTATGCCCTACCTGTCTATGTCCTACCTGTCTATATCCTACCTGTCGATGCCCTACCTGTCTATGTCCTACCTGTCTATGCCCTACCTGTTTATGTCCTACCTGTCTATGTCCTACCTGTCTATGTCCTACCTGTCCATATCCTACCTGTCTATGTCCTACCTGTCTATGTCCTACCTGTTTATGTCCTACCTGTCTATGTCCTACCTGTCTATGTCCTACCTGTCTATGTCCTACCTGTTTATGTCCTACCTGTCTATGTCCTACCATTTCCCCCGTGGCACCCATTCCCACATTCCATCGTCAAGCAGCAGGCAGCAAATGGAAGCAGGCTCCCCATTGGCTCCCAAACTACACTGGGAACCTCACGGTAGCGGCTAGCCAGACCCAGAGCTGTCTTACAACACGTTGCCTTCAATAAACAACGGCAACACGCCCACGCCCACGCCCACACCCCCGCACCCCGCAAAAATGCAATGAAAGAGAACCAAGAAAAGCTAGAGATGCGAGGGACATCCATAACACGCAAACACATGCCTGGGATAGACCTGGGTAGTCAGGGTTGATAAACACTTATCAACGATTAATCCATGATAAATTATCAACGACCAAGAGGGCACACACATGCCGGAAGAGGAAAATGGGTAGCGCCCCCATGGCCATGAAGCCACCTCCCAGCAGCAGCGCGATGTAGGAGGTGCAGCGGGCCGCACCCGCACGCCCCGCGCCGAGGTTGTTGCCGACGCGGATGGTGGCGGCGGTTGCGACGCCAAAGGGGAGCGTCACAAAGGTGAACGCACACACCTGTCACGTGCACACCCATGTGTGGGGGGGTTGTCGGGATTGGGTGCAGAGGAAATGGGGCCAACGCAAGAAGTAGGGTCGAGGGTTGGGCGTGGATGGGGTGGGTGGGGTGGGTGTGCGGAAGCAAGGGGGGTGATGGGTGGGTGGTGGGCGGGTGTGGATGCGGGTTTGGTCCTGCTGACAGAGGGCGCACCGAGTACAAACTGTTTGGCCGGTGGTCAAACAGCAACGACTCAGTGGTGTCGCGAACCATTACTAGGGGTGTCTGTCCTGAACACTTGCACTGGGTGGTGCACGTGTAGCTGGCTGCCACCTCATTGCCACGTGGCATAGGTGAGCAGCCAGGGAATCACCGAGGGACCAAGAAAGACCACGCGCACGCATGCATGGCACCAACGCACAGACACTCTACCCTCTGGCCCCCCTTCCCCCTCTTTCCCCCCTTCGCACACACACACACACACACACAAAGACCCCCCGCATACCTCTCTAAACGCTGGCAACCCAAGCGCTGGGGAAAGCTACACTCTACTGGAAAATACCTTTCCCCCACGACACGTGGACCAGCTGCCCCAGGGACCCACCGAGATCATAGCCGTGTGGGCGTCCAGGGACACGGTGTCGATCGCGCCCGCCATCGCGGTTGTCAGCTCAAAGCCGGCGAGTTCCAGGAAGAACATGAAGCCCCCAGGGATGCCCAGGCTGGGTGGGAGCATGCAGTGTGGCCCGGAAAACAAGAGGAACATTTTATTTTGTACTTTGTGCCAGGAAGAGCAATCACACCCCCGAGCCTATATCACGCAGTCCGATTGGTACAGGCAGCAAAACAGTCGGGAAGGATGAGCCATACACCCATTCAGACTAAAGGAGTTTTGTTTCGCGCGGTGTAGGCGGTTGCAAGATGAAAAGAGGGATTGAGAGAGGGCTTGAAGTCTGAGACTGGGCTTGAACGAATCGGTAGGAGCTTGGCACCAGGGGGTGGGGGGAGGGGAAGAGGACCTGGGATAACCAGGGGGGCAAAGGGAGGGGCCGAGGCGGGGGCAAGGGCGGGAGACAGGGGCCGGGTATTGGTCTTGGACACCGCAGCTGGGCAGATGATGTAGTAGAAAATGTACATGGAAAAGAACAGCCTCACCCCAGGTGAACTGAGCCAGGGCAGAAGGCAAAAACCCAGAACAAAGAAAAAGCGTGCGGAAGAGAGTAAAAGGATCTTAAGCCCCGCCTGGGAATGTACGGTTGCTATCTGTACCATAGTGGTGAGCCTGGCAAAAAATCAGTCAATTACAGCAGGTCAAATCAGTAGTTCTGACTTGGGCTGTTACTTGGTAATGAACACCTTAGCGCATGCTCCCATACCCTGCACTCACCGCAAGAACTGTCCGACGTGCTGCCAACTTATCCCCCCTGTCAGCAGCATCACGGAAGCTTCCACGGGCTCATCATCGCCGCCACCGCCCAGGCTATGAGCCGAGTTCTCCCTATGCATCGAATGACCCCCCTCCCTACGCCCAGAGCCATTCACCGCCACCGCAGTGCCCGAACGACTCGGCCGGTCGTCAACGACGCAAACGCCTGCGTGACTGGGCTCTTCTCTCTCACTGCCCGCCGGCCCGCTCATGGTATAATCGGTCCCGTTCCTGCCTACTTCACCATTGCTGGTGATGCCCCCGTAAGGCTGTAATGGCTTGTCCCTCGCGAAACTATTGTCTCTCAAGAAACTACCGTCCCTTGCGAGACTAGAGCTCCTTTTGGACATCTCCACGTCCACGGCCGAGTATCCGCGAATGGCGCGCCGCCGGCTGATCAGGTGGTGCGCGACGCAGCCGGAGAGGAAGATGGCCTGAACCGATGGGCACGGAAGGCAATGTCAAAGACCAGGAAGGTGGTCTCCAATGAGTCCATGCGTTAGCGATCTAAGAAAAAAAACTTGATGATTCCACAGCCGGGAAAAGGGGGGCGACCAGCCAGGTGCTGCCATTTGAATAGCCTAGGTGACGCTCTCGCATTCAAATATGGCCTTGGGGGCGAGACAACGAAACTATCCTGGCCAAGGGTTTTTGGTGACGTCACCGCAGCTTGAACGATACCACGGCAATACACCCAGCGAGCCATGGGAGGGGACAGGCCAGCAGCTACAGGCCCGAAAAAAGGATGAACAGGGGAGCAGCAGGAAGGCGAACAGGAAAAAAAAGGGGTGGTCGCGGGGGGCGGAAGGGGCGGGCAAAGAAGGAATGAAGGACCTATCCAAGCAGTATTTTGGAACAGTAAGTAGCCCACGAGCCTCAGAGGCTCCTGAGCTGATAAAACAGATAGGATTTCCTGCTCCCTCCAGAAGAGTTCAAAACATTTCATAATGGAAAGCAAGTTGGCAAGGGAAGTGACTGTGGTGGGTGGAACGCGGTGGGAGAAATCGCCCGTTAGGCTCAGCAGGAGGCAGCACCTGCAGGGTGTTGCCGCTGCTGGTAGCCAGTGCAGGGCCCTTGACGCCGAGGCCCCCCCGGTGGAGCAGCAGCACGTTCACGGCGAGGTTGGTGGAGAAGCCCAGCAGACCCGCACACGCGGACGGCTTCATGATGTTCTGGGCTTGGAGGAACTTCTGGGCAGCCACGGCGACTCACACACAGGCGGGGCAGAGGAATAAACGGTGAGAGCTATTATTGGGTAGGTTCTGCCCCCTCCCCCCCCCTTGATCCTACTTAACTCCTTAACCCCAGCCCACCCATCTGTGGTTCACTGCTCATGCGGTCCTTGGGTCGGCTCACTTCTGCCACTTCCTTGTCGATCGGGTACGTAGTCCACACACACAGCCGGCCCATGCAGGCTCTCCCCCACTGAACTGATGAGAGCTTATAAGAGTTGCGAGAACTATGAGAGTCACACCAGGCGGCTGTGCACGGCGGCTCATGACCGGCCCCTCGAGCTGCTGTGAGGGCTCATGCATTATTGTTGACGAGGGTGGAGAGAAGAAGCGCTCGGTGGAGCCCCAATGGTGGCCAGCCGCTTGCACATCCACCCGACCTACTATCACATACAACATTTCCACGATTCCCCAAAGGAGGAGCTGTGGTAGGCAGCCAGCCACGCGGTCGCCCGCGAGTCTCGTGCAGAAATACTTGAGGTTCTATTCAGAAAGCATGCATAGCAGCCAGCACTCGTGGCAAACCTGTCTGTTATCCGTTGTTGGGCATACTTGCTACTTAAACCGCGGCAACATAGTGACCCATAGAATAACGCACTGGGCTGCCAGCTGCCACGCAAGTACCACACAACCACCGCCAGGCTGGCGCGCTTGCTCGCTGCAATGCTCATCTCTTGCTGACTCGGAAAGCGGTAATGACTGCCTCATCCACGTTCGACCCAATCATTCTGCGGCGGCATGCGTGCCACCAAAGCCCTATCGCCGTGCTAACTCACATGTACTCCACATAAATTCCGTGGCGGCTCCAATTTGCTGACACCCAACGTCAACACAGCCCCAGTGCTACTCTAATCCCAGGTTACAATCCATAGCCCAAGGTTACTGTAGCCCAAGATCACTATCTATAGCCCGAGGTTACTAAAACCGAAGGTCCACACAGCCACAATGACCCACATTCAGCACGAGTACGAGCGCGAGGGGGACGGCGCCGGGGATGAGCAGGCGGCAGTATAAGGCCACCAGGCTGGCCACGTCGTCCGGCTGATGGAAGAATCTGCAGAGAGTCGGCCAAAATGGACAACAGAACACATGTCCGTACCATAGCATGGCCATCGTGGAAATGGCCAAGTTGTAGTGCCCAGTCGTTATGGCCATGAGCGCAGTGCCGCCATTCATGCAGTTGTTGCAAACGATGATGAACGTTAACCGAATCATGGGAGCCTGTCATGGCCTATCATGGCCTGTCATGGCCTGTCATGGCCTGTCATGGCCTGTCATGGCCTGTCATGGCCTGTCATGGCCTGTCATGGCCTGTCATGGCCTATCATGGCCTGTCATGGCCTGTCATGGCCTATCATGGCCTATCATGGCCTATCATGGCCTATCATGGCCTGTCATGGCCTATCATGGCCTATCATGGCCTGTCATGGCCTATCATGGCCTGTCATGGCCTGTCATGGCCTGTCATGGCCTGTCATGGCCTATCATGGCCTGTCATGGCCTATCATGGCCTGTCATGGCCTTTCATGGCCTGTCATGGCCTATCATGGCCTGTCATGGCCTATCATGGCCTGTCATGGCCTATCATGGCCGGTCATGGCCTATCATGGCCTGTCATGGCCTGTAATGGCCTATCATGGCCTGTCATGGCCTATCATGGCCTATCATGGCCTATCATGGCCTGTCATGGCCTATCATGGCCTGTCATGGCCTGTCATGGCCTGTCATGGCCTATCATGGCCTGTCATGGCCTGTCATGGCCTGTCATGGCCTATCATGGCCTGTCATGGCCTGTCATGGCCTGTCATGGCCTATCATGGCCTGTCATGGCCTATCATGGCCTGTCATGGCCTGTCATGGCCTGTCATGGCCTATCATGGCCTGTCATGGCCTGTCATGGCCTGTCATGGCCTGTCATGGCCTGTCATGGCCTGTCATGGCCTATCATGGCCTGTCATGGCCTGTCATGGCCTATCATGGCCTATCATGGCCGGTCATGGCCTATCATGGCCTGTCATGGCCTATCATGGCCTATCATGGCCTATCAGGGCGGTACATGAACCCACTGCTACTCTCCCAAGCGATAACACACACAAGGCACACGGGAGTAGCTATGTGCCTATGTGCAGCCCTACACCACTTAGCCCCTAGCCTATATCACGAGTGTGGCACAGGCTGCGTACTTCTACAGTGTTAATTGTTCGGAAGCCCGTGGCCCTGCTGCCAGGCCTGCCTGCTGGCGCACACACCTCTCTGCTGCCGCCCCCGCCATCCACAGCCCTGCTGCCAGGGGGATGCACAGGGTGAGCAGCACGACACCTGCGGTGGCGGACCAGATTCGGACCAGGGGGATATCGGCGGCGCCAAACGCCTGCCGTGATGTCCAATGGCCGTGGGGAGAGAGAGGGGGGGTTTGCGGCAATCGGCCAAAAGCAGAAGAGAGGTCATTTTGGGACCATATCTAGCACACATGGACATGGGGGGCCATAATACCTCCTAATTTTGGATCGACGGACGGTCACATACTACAGCATTCAACTGTAGCCTTAAAACACGGGCACAAGAGCAGGACCACCGCCACGCAGGCAGATGGAGGAATGCAGGGCCGGGCAGACAAGGGGGTCAGTGGGCGGATGCGTAGGTGGGCGGGCGGATGCACAAGCTAGGGCCGGGTGGAAGGGTGGGAGGATCCATCGGTCCATCGGCACGACAGACAGTTGGCAAGGAGCGAAATTGCAGAGGGGGACAAGGGACCGAGAAACCACAAGGCCATGGCTATGATATGCTAGAGGAAAGGGTGTTTGCCGGATGCCAGTGGATGACGTCAGATCCCCATCTGCACTGTGTGTGCTGCACCCCACCCCACATCAACCATGCACAGGTGCGGTGCATGTCACCCGTCGCCATGTAGACAACCGTGCTAGCTAATCTGTGTCTGGCTGTGTGCCTGTTAGTGTGCCTGTTAGTGTGCCTGTTGGTGTGTCTGTTACTGTGCCTGTTGGGGTGCCTGTTGGCGTGTCTGTTAGTGAGCCTGTTGGTGTGTCTGCTCGTGTGTCCATGTTCGGTACGATGCGAGCAGCACCTGACTCGCCAGCGTGTCCAGGGCCGTCGCGACACCCTGGCATCAGAAATGTGGGCGGGTGGGAGAAGCGGACGGGAGTTAAGTGAGAACTTAGTCAGGCGAAAGGAATAACCAGACGACGCGCAACAGGCGGCTGCGCCTAGTCTGCGACGCGCTGGCAAGACTGCGGTCTGCACCTCGAATGGGTTTGCGAAGGCTTTTGGGAAACACGTCTAAATTTTCATGTCGCACTTGCGTCGCGCAAGAAATTCGACTTTTCTTCCCTGTGATACCCCCCTTTCTTTCATCAAATGGGGTGGGGGGGGGGCAATACAGTAGTATGACATCCAGTGGCCCAGTTATGATACTGTACCAGTTATGACACTAGTATAGGGAGTGTTGGCTGCACACTTCGTTCCTTGCACCCATTTGTCGACCTTCCCCCGATTCCTTTCACTCTTTGCAAACGTTTGTAGCAGCATGCGTTGATGTTGACTGCCCCACTCTGGCACCAGAAGCACCCTGAGCGTCTGCTAAACTGCTTCTTCTGCTCTACTACCACGATGCACATGGGATCGCATTATACCATCTGAGCCTCTGCTTTTCTGAAACTTCTGCTTTACTAGTAGAGCTTTAGCTACAGCATAGCAGGGAATAGCATCGTGTGGGCACGACTTGGGTGGGCCCCGCTGCATCTGCCATCGTAAGCTCCCCTCGATTCCTAGTAGCCTTTCGCTCATCCATCCATGCAACTATCCGTGCCCCGCACCAGGCGGCAGCCACCTCAGCATACAAGCTTTCTGCGTGCTAAAAACTGCTTGTGCCAGAGACCACGTAATGGAGCATCAAACTGAACAGCACCCCGCCCCCGGAAATTTCACAAGGGCATGAAATATTGACAAAAGAATATGAAAACGCAAAGGCGGTGGGAAACGTCCACGGCTGTCGTGTGCTTGCCCTGCCAAGAAACCTGCCACCGCATCAACCACGTCGCAGCCCATCCCTACACTGCAAAACGGTTCCCGGCAGTGGCGCGTGAGCACCGCGACAAAGCACCATGGCATGTGGAAGGCGGCAGTGGCTCTAAGCAGGCACGCGCAACGCGACGAAGCACCATGACAATCATGATGTTGACATGACAATGACTAAAAAATGAAACATCATACACACAAAGACAAGAGAAGAAAAAGAATCGTGGGCACGGACCATGACAAAGCACCAGAGCATGTTGAACCACATGCTGCCCAGGGCGACGGCCGCCATCTCCTGCACGCACGCGGTGAGGGAGGACGAGCAAGAAGGTGGGTGGGGGCGGGATAGCGGCCATTTAAGCAACACAAGGACAGCACAAACTGACCGTCTTTACGAGCCGCTAGATCACGCCTTCACCTTTGACAAGTTAACCAAGAGACAACGTGGGGGAAGGAGCAACGTTGGGGGAGGACAACCAGATCCGCCACCCCACTAGCTCACTCCCAACCAATCATGATTTAAGGAGCTGCACTGCCCTATTCCTTATTCCATATTTTATCCCCTATGCAACGCAACCCATGGCGGGCGGGCTTTCCGCAAGAAAAGATATGACCGTCTATTGTCCGTGGATCCTTCATCAGGACCTACGTGAACGACCCCCTTCTGGCGCCTGTCACCAGGGCAGTACCCATCCAACGCTAATGTTCAAGAGTCTGATAAGTAGGTAAGTAAGTAAGTAAGTAAGTAAGTAAGTAAGTAAGTAAGTAAGTAAGTAAGTAAGTAAGTAAGTAAGTAAGTAAGTAAGTAAGTAAGTAAGTAAGTAAGTAAGTAAGTAAGTAAGTAAGTAAGTAAGTAAGTAAGTAAGTAAGTAAGTAAGTAAGTCAATAAGTAGGTAAGTAAGTAGGTAAGTAAGTAAGTAGGTAAGTAAGTAAGTAAGTAAGTAAGTAAGTAAGTAAGTAAGTAAGTAAGTAAGTAAGTAAGTAAGTAAGTAAGTAAGTAAGTAAGTAAGTAAGTAAGTAAGTAAGTAAGTAAGTAAGTAAGTAAGTAAGTGGGTGGGTGGGTGGGTGGGTGGGTGGGTGGGTGGGTGGGTGGGTGGGTGGGTGGGTGGGTGGGTGGGTGGGTGGGTGGGTGGGTAGTTAGGTAAGTACGTACGTACGTACGTACGTAAGTAAGTAGGTAAGTGCGTGAACATGCACTGAAGGCATGCCACGGAGTACCTGATGAGGTACTTTTCTACGCGGATACTTCACCTGCGAAGGCAAGTGGCGCGACTCACTCGCCCAGGTCTTGCGTCGCAGATAGCAACTCAGTGTCATCCGGACTATCCAAGACGACTGTATGCTCGGCCATGATGACGGGTGTGGGGGTAGGTTGCATGCCAATCCCCGATAGCGGCCCAGGAGAATATAAAGGCTTCTCCCGGAGCCTGAGGGTTTTCAGGGGCATACCCAGGGTTCACCCCCGACCCGCAGGAGTCTGATAGTATGAATGGAATAAGGCTCCATTTTCCATGCAAAGAAAACTAAGAAGAAATCCCGCCACACCAAGAACCGCATGGATCCCTCCCCACTTGAGTCCCCCTCCCCTCCCCTCCCCTCTCCTCTCCGGGCTCCTCATATGCCTTCTAGCTTTCCCCCCTCCCCCCCAGCCACAAGCTTTTCATTTTTCTACTTGAATCCCCCCCTTACCCCCCCTTACCCCCTACCCCGCCTACCCCCGCCTACCCCCGCCTACCCCCGCCTACCCCCGCCTACCCCCCCTACCCCCCCTACCCCCCCCCTACCCCGCCTACCCCCGCCTACCCCCGCCTACCCCCCCTACCCCCCCTACCCCCCTACCCCCCCTACCCCCCCTACCCCCCCTACCCCCCCCCCCTACCCCCCCCCCCCCCCTACCCCCCCTACCCCCCTACCCCCCCTACCCCCCTACCCCCCCTACCCCCCTACCCCCCCCCCCTACCCCCCTAAACCCCCTTACCCCCCTACCCCCCCTACCCCCCTACCCCCCTACCCCCCCTACCCCCCTAGCCCCCCTAGCCCCCCTACCCCCCCTACCCCCCTACCCCCCCTACCCCCCCTACCCCCCCTACCCCCTACCCCCCCTACCCCTACCCCCCTTACCCCCCTTACCCCCCTTACCTCCCCTTACCCATACTCCAGTAAGATATTCTGACAGAGCATGATTGAAATGTGAATGATAAAGTTGTGCAGAAAAACAAATGGCACGCGCCGCCCCTTGAACTGGGATCGCTCTTTTGCCGAAAAGCTGGGGTGAATGCGTTCGCTCTTTTGCCAACAAGCTGGGGCACGTGCCAGGCAGACGGTTGGTGTTGCGCACACAGCAGGGTCGTACCTGTAGGCCAAGATGACCCCCGACCACTTGGTTGACGAGCTGCGGTAACCAGTCAGCACGATGTGCACGCGACCACAAGTTCAGGCAAAGAGCCGACGAATGCTGCAATCAGTCACTCATCTGAAGGAAACAGCCTCAAAACAATGACGGCAAGTTCGCGAGCCATGGGAGCCCTTTTTCCTTGTTCAGAGGCCCGCTTACCAAGGTGGCTTGGTTAAAGGCGTTGGAGACGCACACGGGGCCCGAGAGTTTCAGCAGGACCAGAAGTTCACCTTTCCACTCATTCGGATTTCCTGCATCTTCCTGCTCAACCTTGTCATCTTCTCTGGCAAGCGCGCCACTGTCGCATTCTTCTTCTATTAAATTCACGGGCGCCTGCATATCGAAGGAATTAACGCAAACTAGAAAATTTCTTCCACGTGCGTCCTAATTATGTATTAGGTATCCACATCCCGAGTTCTCAGTAGCAGACTATCATACATCAGGTCGTGCCTGGAAAAGGATCATAAAAAGATCATAACCCACTTGCGGCGTCTCCAAACGGACGACAACCGAGCCGCAATCCATACGTAGCACGAGCTGGGCGATAGCGCAATCGGAATCGTCAGCGCCATCTTGAAGAGTCACGCAGGTCTTCAACCGGTGCACAGCTCGCAGGCACAGATTCCGGCAGGAGAACGAGTACTGTCGGCATGTTGAGTGCCACTTCAACGGCAACCATGATTGATTTGCAAATCCGGTGCGCGACTTCTCGGTGCACCAATTGCTCACTGCCCTATGATCTCAGGACCAAGTACCGGGGTAGTTCCAATTGGAACCACTCTCTTTCTCTGCGCGCAAAGCCTATGTTAGATTGCCCGCGTACTGCTACTTTTTGCTAAAGACTACGCTGTGAACAAACAAGGCTCAGGGCGATGCCATATTAATCAGGCATGCACGCATGTACGTCAGGCTAGCATCCCTGCTTGCAGTAATGGAGAATGACTGCACAGTTGCAGTTGCGCAATTATTACGAGCAGTCCATTCGACATTCGGTGTGCTAGGTTTTACACATTCGTTTACGCTCAGTGCAGCGGGCGCGCTGTGAATTGTGATCGACCTTATGACACCATCACCTGTCACTTGTCACCCGCTCACGAGCGTCGAGCGCGCCATTGTGTGGATGGCCTAGCTTGTGATTGGGTGATACTAGTTACCATGCCATCTCTGATTAGTAGTTACATTCGTCAGCAGTGAAAACCAGCGTCCAGCGGAGCCCGTTTTGAGGCGTTTTCCGAAGAACTCGGAAAAATTCCCCCGTTGTTGTTGCTGTTACAACAGGGTTACATACCTCCTATATGTAACAGCTGTTAGCCTGTTGCTGTCTTGCTGTTGCCGTACCCCTCTTATTAGAAAGGGCGAAGGGAGTTAACTAGAGGCCGATTCAATAGACCGTATATCCCGCGTATATCGTCACTTACATTAAAAATCGGCTGAAATGATATTTATTCCCATTATTTACTCATTATTGATCGCATTGTTATCCATATTTAATCGGCTGAAATCGCCAAATTCCGGGGAAGTTGGCGATACCAGACCGTGATCATCATCCGAGCACGGGTTTAATTAGGTAGGTATGCAGGTACAATTGCCACACATTTCTACTTCTATTCATCTCCACAATCCTGTACGCGTCCATCGCAGATAAGGCAACGGCAGGCTCGAGGTTTGACCATGGTCCGGACCCTCCAGGCCTGCGGTGGTTGTCTCATGGATATAGGTATTTGATAGGGCAATTAGCATGCATATGCCATTTGGCCCAACGCTATGATTGGCCCGATATGATCTCGAGCATATGCATAATGAGCAGCTCGCGGGTAGCCGCGGCACTGTTGCAGGGGTGGACTTACGGGTCAGCCTAGATGTGCATGATTAGCTTACAACGACTGCAGCTCGATAGTGACACAGCCGCCTGAAACTCGATGCGTCAACGTTTTGGCCGTTCTTGCAGAAACGTCTCGGCGCCGGGCACATTGATTCGGAGGCGACTCAGGTCTGGCTATCCTCGTACTCGCCCAGTCTGTCGTGCATCATGAGGGGCACAGTTACCAACTACACGGTGCAGCCCGACGCTGCCGAGCAGGTTGTGCCGCACCAACTTCAAAAAAAAAAGGCCTTGCTACTGTCGATCGGAAGCTCCATTTCTCACCGCCTCACCATTCTCAAAGCGCGACTGGTGCTTTTGCTGGTCATCTGTGCCGCCATTATGATCACGGCCCTGCTGACGTGGAAGTTCTCCATAGAAGCCACCGAGCATTCGTGCAACAATGTGTCGGCTCAGCTCCGCCGGGACGTCACGCAGGGTGCCATGGAGGAACTGAAGGTGAGCATTAGCCATTGGTCCAGAGTTGTGCTCTATATGCCCATCTTCCCAGCCTGGTCTGTAAAATGAGCTGTTCTCGTCGTGTGCGATCTTACCGCACGCCACTGAATCCTACGCTGATCGTGCCACATGGCTGCCCGGCTGAAATAACTTTTCGTTTTTATTGTGTGCATTACTACCACGATTGCATGCCTTCAGTGCATGTTCCCTCCCTCCCTCCCTCCCTCCCTCCCTCCCTCCTCCCTCCCTCCTCCCTCCCTCCTCCCCCTCCCTCCCTCCCTCCCTCCCTCCCTCCCTCCCTCCCTCCCTCCCTCCCTCCCTCCCTCCTCCCTCCCTCCTCCCTCCCTCCCTCCCTCCCTCCCTCCCTCCCTCCCTCCCTCCCTCCCTCCCTCCCTCCCTCCCTCCCTCCCTCCCTCCCTCCCTCCCTCCCTCCCTCCCTCCCTCCCTCCCTCCCTCCCTCCCTCCCTCCCTCCCTCCCTCCCTCCCTCCCTCCCTCCCTCCCTCCTCCCTCCCTCCCTCCCTCCCTCCCTCCCTCCCTCCTCCCTCCCTCCCTCCCTCCCTCCCTCCCTCCCTCCTCCCTCCCTCCCTCCCTCCCTCCCTCCCTCCCTCCCTCCCTCCCTCCCTCACTCCCTCACTCCCTCACTCCCTCACTCCCTCACTCACTCCCTCCCTCCCTCACTCACTCACTCACTCACTCACTCACTCACTCACTCACTCACTCACTCACTCACTCACTCACTCACTCACTCACTCACTCACTCACTCACTCACTCACTCACTCACTCACTCACTCACTCACTCACTCACTCACTCACTCACTCACTCACTCCCTCCTCCCTCCCTCCCTCCTCCCTCCCTCCCTCCCCCCCTCCCTCCCTCCCTCCCTCCCTCCTCCCTCCCTCCCTCCCTCACTCCCTCCCTCACTCACTCACTCACTCACTCACTCACTCACTCACTCACTCACTCACTCACTCACTCACTCACTCACTCACTCACTCACTCACTCACTCACTCACTCACTCACTCACTCACTCACTCACTCACTCACTCACTCACTCACTCACTCACTCACTCACTCACTCACTCACTCACTCACTCACTCACTCACTCACTCACTCACTCACTCACTCACTCACTCCCTCCCTCCTCCCTCCCTCCCTCCCTCCCTCCTCCCTCCCTCCCTCCCTCCCTCCCTCCCTCCCTCCCTCCCTCCCTCCCTCCCTCCCTCCCTCCCTCCTCCCTCCCTCCCTCCCTCCCTCCCTCCCTCCCTCCCTCCCTCCCTCCCTCCTCCCTCCCTCCCTCCCTCCCTCCCTCCCTCCCTCCCTCCCTCCCTCCCTCCCTCCCTCCCTCCCTCCCTCCCTCCCTCCCTCCCTCCCTCCCTCCCTCCTCCCTCACTCCCTCCCTCCCTCACTCCCTCCCTCCCTCCCTCCCTCCCTCCCTCACTCACTCACTCACTCCCTCCCTCCCTCCCTCCCTCCCTCCCTCCCTCACTCACTCACTCACTCACTCACTCCCTCACTCACTCACTCACTCACTCACTCACTCACTCACTCGCTCGCTCGCTCGCTCGCTCGCTCGCTCACTCACTCGCTCACTCACTCACTCACTCACTCACTCACTCACTCGCTCGCTCGCTCGCTCGCTCGCTCACTCACTCGCTCACTCGCTCACTCACTCGCTCACTCACTCACTCGCCCGCTCGCTCGCTCGCTCACTCACTCGCTCGCTCGCTCACTCACTCACTCACTCACTCACTCACTCACTCACTCACTCACTCACTCACTCACTCACTCACTCACTCACTCACTCACTCACTCACTCACTCACTCACTCACTCACTCACTCACTCACTCACTCACTCACTCACTCACTCACTCACTCACTTACTTACCACCGCGATTGCATTCTTAACCCTAGGGTTAAAGCCAGGAACGCAACAATATCTCAGATTCGCAGATTTGCATCAGCAGTGCAGCAGTTATCGACTCTGTCCTTCACTTTTTCTGCGAAATAGTGGTACAGTTCAGCTGGCCGGGGTTTGCCATCAACCGGTATCCGGATTTGGCCATAAAACAATGCTGCCGCTATTTCTGAAAGAGGAACGAGAATGTCTGATTTCTCGACATGGCTGCTGTGCTATCCTTGCCGCGCGACGGAGACCTGGCCTACACCGCCATGTGTGCACCGCTCGTCGGATCCGCTGCCGGCAGGCTGGATCTGCCCATGAGCTGCCTGGGCTCGAAGTTATGACGATTGCTTCTGCCCCGGTGCAACTTGGGTTGCAAACAGGCGATCGAAGAGATATAGACATTTAAACAGGCCAAGGCTCGATCCTGGTCGGCTCAGAATTGGGCTGGGTGTATTTCTCAGGCACAGGTGCATGACCAGGCATTGGATAATGTCTACACACGACTAGACGATTGCAAAAGAAATCCTTGTAGTGCAAGAGACGGATAATCCCAGAATGGAAAGTAATGCCGTCAGCATTGACCGTGAGGCGGCTCGCATGCATACAGTGTGTTGATAAAGCATCAAATGCTACTCCACGCTCAAGGTGCACGGTTTCTCACGAGACTCGGGCGCACAGGGCGGTTGCAAGGAATCTGCCCTGCATACTTGTACAAATGCCAGGATATCCCCTCCCCTCCCCTCCCCTCCCCTCCCCTCCCCTCCCTCCCCTCCCCTCCCCTCCCCTCCCCTCCCTCCCCTCCCCTCCCCCCTCCCCTCCCTCCCCTCCCCTCCCCCCTCCCCTCCCCTCCCCTCCCTCCCCTCCCCTCCCCTCCCTCCCCTCCCCTCCCCTCCCCTCCCCTCCCTCCCCTCCCCTCCCCTCCCCTCCCCTCCCCTCCCTCCCCTCCCTCCCCTCCCTCCCTCCCCTCCCTCCCCTCCCCTCCCCTCCCCTCCCTCCCCTCCCCTCCCTCCCCTCCCTCCCTCCCCCCCTCCCCTCCCCTCCCTCCTCCCCTCCCCTCCCTCCCCTCCCCTCCCTCCTCCCTCCCTCCCCTCCCCTCCCTCCCCTCCCCTCCCCTCCCCTCCCCTCCCCTCCCTCCCCTCCCCTCCCCTCCCCTCCCCTCCCCTCCCCTCCCCTCCCCTCCCCTCCCCTCCCTGCCCTGCATCATCTTCCCTCGCATCCAACACGGCCTATCCTGCCCACTGTCACCCAAGTGCCCCACCCATGCCTCCAACCCACGCTTCCAACCCACCCCTCCAACCCACCCCTCCAACCCACCCCTCCAAGCCACCCCTCCAACCCACCCCTCCAACCCACGCCTGCATCGTACTTTCCTGGAATGCCCCCCCCCCTCACCCGTTTCCCCTCCCGCCTGGCCCCCCCCCTCACACCAGGGCCTCCTCGTGCGAGCCTCTGTGGCTGGCTACGGCCTCTACCGGGCGCTCAACAGCCTCGGCGTCGAGTTCACGCGCGAGGCGTTCTCCTCCGTGCTCCTCCCCCTGATGTGGGGAACGTTCTCCACCAACCCCGACTTTGCGGGCGTCGGAATTGGCACGCGTGAAGATGTTCAGGGAGGCTACCGCCGTGACGGCCCAGAGACACCCATCCTGGGCGACCGCGAAGCGGTCGGGGTTCCCTCGCCCGCCAACGACACCTTGCACACGTTGTTTGGTTACATTCCAGACCCTATCACGGGGCGGCCGCTATTGGACGGCCCCATGGTCAAGATGTGTACGATCGGGTCATGCCCAGCTGTCATGGACCCCGCGGTGTACATCCCGCCATCGATCGCGCCCACGAAAGGGTCCTGGTGGCCACTCGGTGCAGCCAGCCCGGCGCACAGCATAAAGATGAGCATGAGCATCAGTACGTGCGACGCGTGCACTGGCACCTGTTGGGTGGCCATGGATGGCCTTGGATGGGTTGCACATGAAGCGAGTCGTGCAAAATGCGGGAATGCCAGGGAGATTAGTGCATGTGGAGATGGATGCTTTTCTGATGTTCTTCATTTGATTTTGGGTAGGCTGGATGTTGGGGCGGCAATTTTAAGCGGAAGTGCATGGTCAAATAAGCGTTGAAACGTCTGTGGTTTACCGCCTGAGGCCTTGGTGTGTGCTGCCAGGCCACGCCAAGGATGATGTGGTGTCATGTATCGCTGCAAACTTTCATGGTGTCTGTGTGCCTCTCTATTTTATTAAAATCTTAAAACCAGCCAGCTCACTCCAGCCCCTGGTCACCGTTCCCTTCGTGCCGGTGCCGGTTGGTGGCACCTAATACCGTGTCGGGTGGCGGCATCCTACATTGGACGAACGACGGACGACAGCCTCCAACCTGGAGCCCAACCTCTCGGTCCTGATGAGCTTCAAGGACAGCAAGGGGGACCAGCGCGCGTACCTCTCCATCTCTTCCACCTCAACTGGGCTGCGCACGTTCCTGCAGAGCACCTCCCTCGTGCGCCACTTCAACGGCCGCATATTCATCGTGGAAGGCGCCAGCATGCGCATACTGTCCGCGACCAGCGGACCACTGTACACGCCGCCGGTGGCCCCCGGGGCGCGCCCGACATTCCTCTCCGCGGTGAATTCGAGCGATGATGTCATTCGTGAGACGGCCAGGTAAGCACTGAGGGTTTTGGATGGCTAGGTAGTTCAATTAATACAACTCTTTTTCCTCTCGTGAATTCATGATCATGTGCTGAATTGGTGAGATGGCCTGGCAACCACCCTCTCCCCTTTGGGGCGCAACGAGCTTTTCTTTTATTGTGAGGGGCCTTTTACACAGCTCCTCCAAGGCCAGCGTACAAGGCGACCCTACGCGGCTGTCCTGCATTGTCGAGGGTGGCGCCCTCGCTGACCGTGCCTCATACGGATGGGGGCACAGCAGCGTGACCCATCAGGCCTTTCTACTGCTCGACGGCCCTACACAAAGTCGCGCAAGGGATGCACGCTGCCCACCCAGTGCTAGTGTGCTCGCGGGTATGGTTGTGTGGGGATGACCCTTGATCTCGGCGTTGCTTTTTCCGGCTCATCACAGTCATTATTTTTCGATAATTGTTTGGGATTGACTCTCACCTGCCATGGCGGTAGTTCTCCTTCTAAGTGATGCCTCCCTACTCCGGGGCTGCGTAGGGAGCGCCATGGCGGCTGTGGGTGTGGACGCATGTCCTTGCGTCGTAGGGTTCTTTCAATCCCGTCTGATGCTTCTCTACTGCACAGATGCTTTCGTGAGTTGCTCTGCCTAGTATGCACTGGTATCAAAACATGCTGTTTGTTTGTTTGATGCCGTCTGATACTTCCCTGCTGTGCTTACGCTGTTTCGTATGCGCTGGTTTTCTGCAGGTACGTGAACACGACGTATGGGTCGCAGATGTTCACGCAGCCCATCCAATCACGCGCATGGCTGAGTGGCCACGGCGTCTACTACATCACCACGACGCCGCTGGACTACGAAGGCCTGCAGCTGGTGGTAATTCTGGCGGTGCCTCGAGTGGAGTTCAGTGGGAGGATCGAGGAATCCCGCCGGCAGGGACTCATCTTCACCATGGTCATCGTGATCGTCATGTTTGTTCTGGGTGGCCTGGCCATGTGCATCTCCACCATCGGCGTGAGCAAGAAGCTGGAGACGCAGGAGAAGGATCTGGACGTTGCGTCAGCCGCGAATAAGGTAGGGCAGGAGACAGCACACATGTACATTGGCTGATGGAGTGGGGTGTATCGAGTCAGACATGGGATGAATCAGCACCACCCAGAGAGGAGCCATGCTCGGGGATACGGTGCAACATACACGTGTGCAGCATGCCTCCATCCAATGATTACTTTGTGTCGAAGCACTCAACTACTTGGAATCCGTTGGCAGTCATTCCCATAACTGGAATATCGGCAGCTGTTATAACTGCTATGTAATAGTAGTATTGTGAAGGCACATCCAAACCATCTAGCAGCTACAGCTGTGTAGTACGTAGCAATCATCCAGCGGATATCCCCCTGACATTTTTCCCGGCTCGCTGTCTGCGTAGCGTAGCCTTTATCCCGGCTATGCGCCTTGATCCCGGCTCGTCATAGGACGCGTATGTAGTAGGTTTGGTTGTGTGCTATCTGTGCGCCTTGATCCCGGCTCGTCATAGGACGCGTATGTGGTAGGTTTGGTTGTGTGCTATCTGTGCGCCTTGATCCCGGCTCGTCATAGGACGCGTATGTGGTAGGTTTGGTTGTGTGCTATCTGTGCGCCTTGATCCCGGCTCGTCATAGGACGCGTATGTGGTAGGTTTGGTTGTGTGCTATCTGTGCGCATTGATCCCGGCTCGTCATAGGACGCGTATGTAGTAGGTTTGGTTGTGTGCTATCTGTGCGCCTTGATCCCGGCTCGTCATAGGACGCGTATGTGGTAGGTTTGGTTGTGTGCTATCTATGCGCCTTGATCCCGGCTCGTCATAGGACGCGTATGTGGTAGGTTTGGTTGTGTCCTATCTGTGCGCCTTGATCCCGGCTCGTCATAGGACGCGTATGTGGTAGGTTTGGTTGTGTGCTATCTATGCGCCTTGATCCCGGCTCGTCATAGGACGCGTATGTGGTAGGTTTGGTTGTGTGCTATCTGTGCGCCTTGATCCCGGCTCGTCATAGGACGCGTATGTGGTAGGTTTGGTTGTGTGCTATCTGTGCGCCTTGATCCCGGCTCGTCATAGGACGCGTATGTGGTAGGTTTGGTTGTGTGCTATCTGTGCGCCTTGATCCCGGCTCGTCATAGGACGCGTATGTGGTAGGTTTGGTTGTGTGCTATCTATGCGCCTTGATCCCGGCTCGTCATAGGACGCGTATGTGGTAGGTTTGGTTGTGTGCTATCTGTGCGCCTTGATCCCGGCTCGTCATAGGACGCGTATGTGGTAGGTTTGGTTGTGTCCTATCTGTGCGCATTGATCCCGGCTCGTCATAGGACGCGTATGTAGTAGGTTTGGTTGTGTGCTATCTGTGCGCCTTGATCCCGGCTCGTCATAGGACGCGTATGTGGTAGGTTTGGTTGTGTGCTATCTGTGCGCCTTGATCCCGGCTCGTCATAGGACGCGTATGTGGTAGGTTTGGTTGTGTGCTATCTATGCGCCTTGATCCCGGCTCGTCATAGGACCCGTATGTAGTAGGTTGGGTTGCGCTTGGCATTCCGGTTTGCGTGATGCATAGATGGATCACTGCGAATGCTTTTCAAGGCTCCCGACTGCCGCGCCATGCTTGTGCACCAACGCCAGATGTCACCTGAGTTCCCTGTGCTTGTCCACCTGGCTAGAATCATCCTCAGTTTCGCATGCTCAGTGCCACATGCGTTGGATAGCAAGGAACAAAGCCCCGTGAGATGTGTATTTCTTCAATGCCTTACATGTGCATCCCACCTGCCGGCCTGCCTGCCCGGCCGACCCGGCCACCACCAGCGGGCTTCATGGCATCTGGCATGATTCCATCACATACATTTTCTGCCCATCTGCCCGCCTGGTGGCCTGCGAGCTTGGCAAGGTTGAATCCTTCCCCATTCTCTCCACCGCATTCCGATTCCTCCAATTCTAAAATAAGATAAATGTACACACACCTCCAATTCTAAAATAAGATAAATGTACACACACCTCCAATTCTAAAATAAGATAAATGTACACACACCTCCAATTCTAAAATAAGATAAATGTACACACACCTCCAATTCTAAAATAAGATAAATGTACACACACCTCCAATTCTAAAATAAGATAAGTGAACACACACCTCCAATTCTAAAATAAGATAAATGTACACACACCTCCAATTCTAAAATAAGATAAATGTACACAAATTCTTTTATCGCCTAGCCCTCCGGCGCATGAACACGAGCCCAGGGGGGGAAGTGGGATGGCTGTATGCCTTACAAGGGCCCCGGGGTGGAAGGGTCATCGCCGTAACATGGCGGTACAATGCAAGAGGGAGTGGAATGCTGCAGACAAAGCGTTTCATTTGCGTTTTACTAAAAAATCTTCGATTCTATCAAATCTGCTTGCTATCTTTTTTGCCTCTGGATCGTGCCAAACGACTAGCACGCCCTTGAAGCCACATGGGGAATGGTGCTGGTGTTTTTCTAGAACGTTCTTCCACCTGCGTTTTCACTGCTGGATTGTGTGCTCTGCTCAATACCACACACGCGCCGTACAATGCTCACTGCAGGCGCTGAGGGAGCAGCTGCTGGTCATGACGCAGGTGTACGCGGACGACTGGGCACAGGTGGACATGGGCACCCCCCTGGAGAAGCTTACGGCGATCATCAAGCGGCTGCGGCCGGGCCGCTTCCTCTCGCACGCGCAGGTGCAGCAGATGCAGGCGCTTGTCACGGCCGACGACCTGCACAAGCCGCAGTTCCTCGCTACTATCAATTCCAAGGAAGCGGACGGCAATGGTCAGGGCGGGAGACGGCTGCAAGTAGACAGCGAGACAGGCAACTGGATAGAGCTGCTTGCAGTGGGGCGCAGGCCTGCGACAGACAGGCACGAGTCCCCCCGCCCAAGCCCCCGGTCTGTGAGCAGCACCAGCAGCAGCGTCTACCGTCGCTCGTGGCGCAAGGAACCGGTAACGATGGATGCCGCTGGCCAGCGCCTGCGGCCCCATGGGAGCGGCGCTGCGAGCCCCCTGGGCCAGATGTCCCTGCACAACATCCAGTTGTCTGGCTGGTGGGACCAGGCACCTTTGTCGGCGGCGGTGATGGGGGGTAGCTGCTCTGGTGATGAAAACCTCAGCTTTGGGGAGAACGGCAGCGAATCAAACAAGAAGGCGGGTGACAGCTGCCAGCGCGCCAACTCCTTCACAAGCCTGCATGCCGAGTCCGTCCGTCCGGGCAGTGCGCGTTTTGTGCATCTGCTCCACCACACCATGGGTCCCATGGAGGCCCACACACTGCAGATGATGAGGAGGGTGGCCATGCTGTCGCTACCCACGGCGCAGGCGGTGTCTGGCTCCGGTGTCCTGGGGGGTTTACCGGCTCACGGAAGCATCAGTCAGCCGCAGAAGTCTGCGGGGACATTGGTTGCCCAGCGGCCCATGAAGTGGGAGAGCAATATGAGGGTCTCGACAGTGGCAGAGACTGTCACGGAGCAGCCGACTGAAACCGGGGGGTTGGCTCACCTGCTTGTCCCGCTCAACCCAGAGCAGCAGCAACAGGTGGGTTTCCTGCGCGCCATCGGTGAGTGGGAGTTTGACACGCTGGCGATGGAGGCGGTGACGGGGGAGGGCATCCTCCCCCTCGTGGGCTACACGCTGTTCCTGCGCGAGGGGCTCATCTTGGAGTTTGGCATCGACGAGCACAAGCTGGCCAACTTCCTGCTGCAAATAGCGAGGTGGGTGGGTTTACCCAACTGGTATTATAAAGTCGACGAGCGCAAGCTCGCCTAGTATAGGGGGCATGCCGAGCTGAAATCTGTGGTCCAACGTCCATGCACTGCAATACAGTAGTCACAGATACCGCATCATGCTTGCACTGCCCACCGTAACCGCATTTTCGTTTTTTCTTGAAACTCTCAAGTAATCTAACATGGGCACGTGCTCACAAGCATGCATGTTCTGATTTGGCACGCCGCAAAGGTGAAAACCATGTGCGTTCAGTGCCGGTCCGCGGAAAACGCGGAAAACGCGATCTGCAAATGAATCCGACCGGAATCGAACTGGGGACCTCTCGCACCAACTTTCGCTGACTATAGGACGGACGTCTCCGGATCCTAAGGCATCGCCAACTTACACCTACAGTCATCCTCAAAAGTTCTCCTTTCCGGGGAGTGATGCAAGCCTTTCGGATTTGGTACTAGATAAATCATTCGAGATCTGTGTGTGTAGGAGTACTACACACGTGTCTGCACTCGAGACTTGTTCAGTCTCGAAACGTGAGACGGGCTGAACACGGCACAAGCATGCATGTGCACAGTAGCAGTGGTGGATGGCAGTTGCGACATATAGTGCACATACTCAGCAGTACTTGTGACGTCAGATAAGGCTACATGAGTTAGACATATAGCGCACATACTCAGCAGTACTTGTGACGTCAGATAAGGCTACATTAGTTACACATATAGCGCACATACTCAGCGGTACTTGTGACGTCAGATAAGGCTACATTAGTTACACATATAGTGCACATACTCAGCCGTGCTTGTGACGTCAGATAAGGCTACATTGGTTAGACATATAGTGCACATACTCAGCAGTACTTGTGACGTCAGATAAGGCTACATTAGTGCGACATATAGTGCACATGCTCAGCCGTACTTGTGACGTCAGATAAGGCTACATTAGTTAGACATATAGCGCACATACTCAGCAGTACTTGTGACGTCAGATAAGGCTACATTAGTGTGACATATAGCGCACATACTCAGCAGTGCTTGTGACGTCAGATAAGGCTACATTAGTTAGACATATAGCGCACATACTCAGCAGTACTTGTGACGTCAGATAAGGATACATTAGTTAGACATATAGCGCACATACTCAGCAGTACTTGTGACGTCAGATAAGGCTACATTAGTTAGACATATAGTGCTCATACTCAGCAATACTTGTGAAGTCAGATAAGGCTTCATTAGTTAGACATATAGCTCACATACTCAGCAGTACTTGTGACGTCAGATAAGGCTACATTGGTTGGACATATAGTGCACACACTCAGCGGTACTTGTGACGTCAGATAAGGCTACATTAGTGTGACATATAGTGCACATACTCAGCCGTGCTTGTGACGTCAGATAAGGCTACATTAGTTACAACTAGCGCAGGCTTGATGCTTTGTTGAGGATCTGTCGTCTGTACCTCGAAAATCCAAGCAGGCCTGCCTCTAAACTAGCCGCCTAATGGATCTCTTTGGATATTATTAAGAAGAGAGACTGTCACAGACTCGTAGACTGGGGCAGCCGCTGGTTGTAAAACGCACCAGCCGTGCGGATTATGGATGTTTGATTCGGCGACTGCTACAAACTGATGGGAAACTTGCTGGCCAGCAATTTTCGGCCCTTCGCTACTTTAAGCTCTGAAGTGAGCATGAAGATGTGCTGGGCTTTATGGAATGTGCTGTATAGTTATACCACTGAAATCTGGTGTCACAGGCTAAGGGGATGACCATTGTTACTCGTGCGTGGCCATAAAGTCGGCGATGACAGCGCTTTGTGCAGTAAGCTCCAGTGGGCTTGGGCACTTGGGAGCTTGGGTCCGAGTAGGGCCATTCCCGAGCTATAGAATTTCGAGGAAAAGTAGCAGTTGTGGTGTTGCACGAAAATTGAATGGCGCTTGTCGGAGGTTGTCCTGCATGGCGAATGGGAATCATGGCACACCATGGTGTCAGCTTTGGATATAGTTTCTTTCGCCCGCCCCCCACCCTTTCCCATTGATTAGAGCATGTGCTAGGTGCAAGACTGTTGTCTTGGTCCGTCCCACCTTGCCATTCATGGGTGGAACGGTCCTGTTGTCTTGGTCCGTCGCACCTTGCCATTCATGGGTGAAACGGTCCTGTTGTCTTGGTCCGTCCCACCTTGCGATTCATTCATTGGTGGGATGGTCCAGTCTGCTAATGTTTCCAGTGTGACCTGTCGATAGTGAGTGGAGGGGGTGAGTGAATGGGTGTAGTGTGTATTACGTTCTCATGCCTATTGTCCGTTGGTGGTCCGTGTGTGCTTGGTATTTTGTTATTTGTCTCTCTTTGCATCACAAACCTGCCATGAACACTGCTCATTAGGGCCCGTTGGACCACTATCTGCAGCTGGCTGGATAATCTTATATTAGCACCTTGTGCCATCCTTGAATTTATCACGGTGTGCTGGCAAAACGCAGGGGCATGGAACCCCACCCCTACCACAACACAGCGCACATCACCGACGTCTCGGCCAGCTTTTTTCACATCCTCAACCAGAGCGGCATGGGTGACTATCTGCGGCCCATTGACAAGCTGGCGGCGCTGTGTGCGGCGCTCATCCACGACTTCAAGCACCCGGGTAGGCAGGCAAAACGCCGAGTATACATCTAGCCGGTATCGGCTGGGGCCCGGCGTGGAGGTATATGTAAAAGCACCCGGGTAGGCACACACATCTTTCACAAGCTCAGTCAGGCTGTGTAATAGAGGTAGCTACAGTGACCGGCAAAGAGGCCGCGTGGTCAGACTCATCAACCCTGAGCATCCCAGGCATCATATAGCCGCGCCTGGGCCTCTGGCTTAGAATGAAGGTGAAAACTTTTCTTTGTGATCCCAGCAATTTGGCGCAATCGCGATCGGCCGCACCTGTAGCCCACCCCATTTCTGCCGCGGCCACCACCACTGCCCCCTTTGAAACATCCGCAACTCTAAGAAGGGTCCGAGCAAGATCTCAAGTAATCGCATCTTTTCGCCGGTGGAAAAAGGTTTTTTACAAACACGGAAGAAATGGCCCACGTCAAGGCCATAACCATAAATTTGATAGGCTTAAGTTTGATAGATGCTTGAGAGATGGAGCAAGAGCTCATGTCAAGTAGTGTGCCTGACCCATCATGAAGGGCATGCCACAAAGTCCCAGGTGACAGCGTCTGCCTGGTGCCCTTACTATCGTGACCACCGTTACGTCATGACCACCGCCATCATCACCACCACAAAAATGTTGCTGTCATGATCACCACCAGCTTGACGCTGCTGGCGTTGATAGCATTTGATGCAATTATTTGCGGCTAATTGCGGCCCATGGGCCTTGGTGCTGGGCAGCACTGCCACCGTTGTCGTTCATCGTCGTACGGCTGATACGTCTGATTGTGTATGCTGTCAATTGTAGTTATCTCCATTTGTTGTCCTTTTGATTTTTGTTTATTATTCCCACCCAATTTCAAGGTTTGCTGCTGTTGTTTCTGTGCCTCCTCCTCCTCCTCCTCCTCCTCCTCCTCCTCCTCCTCCTCCTCCTCCTCCTCCTCCTCCTCCTCCTCCTCCTCCTCCTCCTCCTCCTCCTCCTCCTCCTCCTCCTCCTCCTCCTCCTCCTCCTCCTCCTCCTCCTCCTCCTCCTCCTCCTCCTCCTCCTCCTCCTCCTCCTCCTCCTCCGTCGTTGTTATCATCATCATCATCATCATCATCATCATCATCATCATCATCATCATCATCATCATCATCATCATCATCATCATCATCATCATCATCATCATCACCGTCATCATTGTCAACATCATCATCACCGTCATCATGGTCAACATTGCCGCCATCATTGCCACCTATGGCTATCTTCTGTACTAAAGCCCTGGTTGAGGCTAGCCTCCTCATCCTCATGTCAGATTGCTGGCCATAAATGAGAATCGGTATTCTTCACAAACAGTCCACCTCCCCAGACTAGGTGAGTATTGTATCTGTGCATGGTGTCCCAACAGCGGCAAGTGGTCTAACAAGTTATGTTCACTCTGATAGTATTTGCGGGCCAGTGGTTTACTATCCTCACCTGGAATCCGGTTGTTCCCATCTGCAGGCGTCAACAACGACTTCCTTCAGCGCACGCGGGAGGAGCTGGCGACTGTGTACAACGACCAGTCGCCGCTGGAGAACTACCACCTGGCGGAGGCCTTCCAGCTACTCTACTCCAATGAGCACTGCAACTTCCTGGACGTAAGCAATGGATAGTGCTGCTGGATGTAACCAGGGTAGCATGGCATCAACTAGTGTGCTCCACCGTATGAAGGGAAGCAGTGCGGTGGCTTGTAGGTGTTGTTCTCCGGTAGCAGTGTACGAAAATGAATGTTTGCAATGGCAGGCGTATGCATGGATGACCCAATAGATGCTCTACTACTATTTTTCCATGTAGTCTTTATCTGGCTCGACAGGGATAGAGGATGCCCTGCGCCAGCTGTCCCTGAAGAATCTGTTAGCTTGATCTATACCTCTATAATAGTTTTGTGTTTGCCAATATTGCATTTCTGTTTCCCAGTGGCCCTCGTCAGGATAATGGATGCTACTCTTTCTCCCTACCTGCCCGCCCGCCCGCCCGCCCGCCCGCCCGCCTGCCCGCCCGCCTCCCGCCACCCCGCCCGCCCGCCTGCCCGCCCTCCCGCCCGCCCGCCCGCCCGCCCGCCCGCCCGCCCGCCGCCCGCCCGCCCGCCCGCCCGCCCGCCGCCCGCCCGCCCGCCCGCCCGCCCGCCCGCCCGCCCGCTCGCCCGCCCACCCGCCCGCCCGCCTGGTCGTTCGCCCGCCCGCCCGCCCGCCCGCCCCCGCCCGCCTGCCCGCCCGCCTCCCGCCACACCGCCCGCCCGCCCGCCCGCCTCGCCGCCCGCCCGCCCGCCCCCGCCCGCCCGCCCGCCCGCCCGCCGCCCGCCGCCCGCCCGCCCGCCCGCCCGCCCCCGCCCGCCCGCCCGCCCGCCCGCCCGCCCGCCCGCCCGCCCGCCCGCCCGCCCGGCCCGCCCGCTCGCCCGCCCACCCGCCCGCCCGCCTGGTCGTTCGCCCGCCCGCCCGCCCGCCCGCCCGCCCGCCCGCCCGCCCGCCCGCCTGCCCGCCCGCCTCCCGCCCGCCCGCCCGCCCGCCGCCCGCCTGCCCGCCCGCCCGCCTTCCTGCCTGCCTGCCTACCTGCCTACCTACCTACTTACCTACCTACCATTACGATTTGTTACGTTCGTTGGCGCACCGACAAGCTGCTGGCAAGACCCTTACAAACCCAGTAGAGTTTAACCCGTGGCTTGGTGGCGGTGCGCCACGTGCCAGAGCTGTGGCTGGACGAGTGTTCCTAGATTCGACGTTTTCTCCTCTCCGCAAAGCAGCCTTGGCTTCTTCGGTTGCTGTCCACTAAACAAGTCATGTGGGGAAGAGGCCAATAAGGGGGGGAAAGAGTCCAGGGGGGTGGATGCTGTAAGGTCCGTGAAGCACATTGAAATGTACATTCTCTGTGGCGGCTTCCTGGGCTTGTGGATTTCATGATAGGTGATTGCATTTTGATTGCTGCTGATTGGGACACATGCCTTCCCCTTGATCCGATCGTGTGGCAGGTGCTGAGCGAGGAGGACTTCATGGAGGTGCGCCGCATCGTGATCGAGATGGTGCTGGCATCCGACCTCAAGCGCCACTTTGTCGCCCTGGACGTGTTCAAGGCCAGGATGTCCCAGGAGCTGCCCTGGGACCCTGAACGGGACTCGGACCGCATCCTGCTGCTGCAGCTGGCGCTCAAGGTGGCCGACATCGGGTGCGTGCGGTGGCGCTACCTTGGGATTCGGCAGCGGCGTTGTATGACCTTTTCCATGTCGCCCAAGAAGAAAGGGCGCAGTCGCTGTCTGCTACATGGGTGATAGAGCTAGGCACGCTGGTTGCGGATGCCGGGTTGACAAGTGGAAACTGTGTGTGCCCACCTGCTGTGATATGTGCTGGTGTTGTGGGACCCTGCAGGCACACCGCCAAGCCGCTGAAGGTCCACCAGGAGTGGACACAGCGCGCGTGTGAAGAGTTCTACCGGCAGGGAGGTGGGTACATATAAAGCTGTCACCGGTGGATATCGTGTTGGGGACTCATGCAGCTTTCGCCTTGGTTCCCACACATTGGGATGTTCATGCAAGCGGAGGCGGTAGTGGGCATGACAAGCCAAGCTGCGCATACATATATTGTTAGCCTGCCATAGTCGTAACATGCAAGGCTACTGATGTCCAACTCCATTCATCTCTATCATCCTGTGCGAGTCGTCGAACCTGGATACGATATAGGCAGGCTTCAGCTTCCAGCATCCGGATGATCCAGATTTCCGGCCGGCACTGGTTGTCTCATTTACATAGCGCGTGGTTGGTTGGCGAGTCTCCCACCTTTGATGCTTTGATTGGTGGACGATGGTTAACAGTGGCTGCTTCACGTGCTTCATGTTCTCATACATGTGGAGACAAGGGGAGTCGTGTGCCGTTTTCAGAATTACAGCCTAATAGTAAGTCATATAGCAGTTTGCGCATGGTTATTCGATGACATTAGCCGCACGCTTGCCTGCCTGTACACAATAACCTTTGCCACGTTTTGTTGGCCAGTTTCCAGTGCTCGGCCGCTCCTGGATTTTCCCTTTTTCCAAGAGTCGACCCTGTTGGGCAGGTTGGCGGAATATGCCGCTCGTACAGTGACATCTGGGGGATACATGCATGGAGTGCTGATGGTCATGGCCTTTGCTGCGTGCCCCCAGGCCATGTACTTTCTGTGCATCCCTGAAACTGCCAACGTGCCCTTGTCTACATGGTCTATAAATATCCCTTTGAGCAGACATGGAGCGGGAGCTCAGCCTGCGGATGTCCCCCTTCATGGACCGGCACAACAACAACGTGCCTCGCTCGCAGGTGCGTGGGCAGGTCTGGGTACAACTACCACTAGAGCATATGTAAGAATCGTACGTCCCCCCCTTCATGGACGGCTTCAACAACAACGTGCCGTGCTCGCAAGTGGGTCGTCTAGAAGTGACAAGGATGCAGGCAATATGGCAATACAAAAGAATAATGCCTCCCATGGACTGGAATGACAACAACGTGCCCCAGTCACAGGTGGGTAATTTCTCCTTACAAATGCGCTCTCACTTGGTGCTGATGTTCATGCACCAAAGTGGCTAAAAAATATATTTGCGAATAAAGCCCAAGTCACACCTGGATTAACCAACATTTGACGAGGAAAAACTTGCCAGCTTGGTTTGCTAGTTTTTCAGGGTACCGCACGAGGCGCCTCCTGCAAAGCGTTCAGAGGCTTTATGGAGCGCACCCTGTGCGCACGCAGTAACACATAGATGCAGGCCAAGGTGAAGTATTTTTTCAGCCCTTCACGGCGGTTATGTCGAAATCTTTTGTTCGCAATCCGTGTTTGGCCGCTACGGTAACTGTTTCTTAGTTAAAAGGTAATCTCTTCGTTATGCCCTGATCGCATCATGTCAGCTCTGCTCCAAGTGGTACTACATTCTCGTCGCTCCCCCTCTAAGCCACGGTCCATCCCGTACGATTCTCATTTCTCAAGGGTCAAGTGCTGATGTCCTCTTTGCCCTCGCGTCCTCCTCCCCTGCCCCCCCGCCTCCCGCACTCTTCCACTTATTCGGCCATCATCGTTGTTGCTCCCATCACAAATGGCGGCCACGTTACTTGCCATCCTTGCGTCGGTAACGCGGCCCTCCTCTCATCCCCAACAGCTGGGTAAGTAACAAGGTAGATTGCGGGCAGCTGGGGAGCAGGGGAGTAGGGGAGCAGGGGCAATGATTCCCTCCGGCATGGGTCGTGGCATGGCACATGTTTTTTGACATGCCAAGTCTGGGTGGCAACAGATGATAGACTTCCAACGGTATGCCAACGCTTCTTCGGGTCTTAAGAAGGGTTTCACTGGGGAAAGTCGTGCCTGGATGCCTGCAGGGCATCCAGGAATGTCCTTAAAAAAGGGCTCAGTCACCAATGAATAGAACATGGACCCTAGTCTGTCACATGTGTGCTGGCTGCAAGTGTGTCTCCGAGGTAGGCAAGTCGGGGTTCGTATATCAGATTATCAGTGGCATGTCTTGTCCTGGGCTTGAGGATTCTCCGCCTATGGATTCTGCAAACATAACGACATGGCGTGAGGCATAGGCACACGGGCACGGATGCTGACAGGGTGTTGCGAGGTGGCAACTGTCATGAATGCTCGCTGATCAACATTACTGCCACTTCTTTATTATTACTGTTCTTCTTGTTGTTGATGTTAAAAGTTGTATTGTTATCTTCCAGCCCATAAATATGGGCACGCGAGAATGATGTGCTTTTGCCTGGACATGGCTTGGCTTCTTCTTTTGTGTGTGCCAGATATTGTTGAACTTGCCCACGTTTCAGGCATCAGCACCCGGGCAACCCAGTGACGTATGACTCGTAGGGGATGCAGTGTGTAAGCATTCCTGGTACTTTGTGCCTGGGCGAGCCTCAGAAACACTGGGCAATACATAACATATCGTATGGGCAATAACCACCTTGGGTGGTCATGGCGCACAGCCACAGGTTCCCTCCATGGACAAAGCCGCTATCGAACCCCTCCATTTGCGGGTCTTTGACGAAGCCAGAAATGCGGACCACGCGTGTGGAGGATGCTCCCAACTTGATTGGTCCACACCTAACTCCATTGGCCCACTTGCCAGCCACCATTATCTCTGTGCTCTTAGGTAGGATTAGACTATCGTAACATACCACACAACAGGCCCACTTTACAATCACAGGGGGGCGCAGAGCCATCACCACCAGCAAGTTTATCAGCTTGGCAGGCCCCGACCGGCTGTCCAAGAAGTGCCAGCTGGAAATGGGATGTCAATGACTGTTCATCTTGATGTCAATGGTGATGAGATATGATGAGTACCTCTCTCTCTGGTCGTCATGGCACCTTGGACACTTCATGTTTACACGGCTCCTCATGGGCTGACGCCCTGCCGTGGCCATCTTGTTTCGCTCGTTTTGGCTTGCGTGCCATGCTCATGAAACATGCGCAGGCTTCTTCCAATTCGTAGCAAAGCCTCTCGTGGATGCGTGGGTCAAGGTGAGTGGGCGAAGCATGACAGATTACTTGCCCCTTCGGAGCACCTTCCCCTATGCGTGCTCACGTGTATGGGCACCCCACTTCCTCTGTATGCAAACCATGCCCATTCCCACCCCATGACCCATGCCCACCCCACCCCAGTCCCAGATTCCCGCCAACCGTACAACCTTTTCTTCACCGTGATTGTCGACGCCCATTCCCTTTTCCTTTCCCTCTTTGCTAGTTCTTTGGGGGCCGGCGCCTAGGCAACCCCGTTTCGCATGTACTTTACCTGCACCGCGGCCCAGCTCGAGAATCTAAATCTTTGCCATCGGGCTAGCATACCTTGTTACGCTCTCAGTGCTACCAAACTGGTTGCCTGTACTCCCACACATTTGCCCACATTCACGTGCTCAGCCGGTGGATTATGCACCGCCACCATAGTTTGCTTCTCAGCATAGTTCATGTATTCCATGTCAGTACCTGCTGGTTGCGAAGTCACCATCTGCACCTCTGTTTGGCAGGGTCTGCTGGCCAATTCTGACCAAGAACCTTGGACGATGTAGGGTACGAGAATTTGGGGGTTCCATAATCTCAGTAAATCTCACGCACGAGCTGGCAGCCACCACCAACCAATCTGAAAACGGGGTGATGCACTAGGTTTCGTGCCTTCTGCGGGCACATGTACAGCAGAACCTAGCTGCCGGGTTGTCTAGACCACCTTAGGCTTTGATCGTTTTGTGAAATGTCGGCGTAGCATAACGTTAGTTCATGGGCGGCGCCATCAATTGGTCATCATGCACACGTCTTTGCCATGCGAGAAAACATCGGCATCCGCCACAACCGTTGCACCAAGCCCGGAGCCAGCTTGCAGTGTCGGGGCAAACAGGGTTTTTCAACGGACAATGCACAGTGCGAAATTTTTCCAAGAAGAATGGCTAGGTTGTGCGCCATTTTACTTGTTCCCTCCCTTGATATATTCCCTATGTCAGGGGTCAACTGTGCGCAAGATAAGACCTATACCTATAAGATAAGTTGGCCTCCCTTTCTCTGCTGTAGCAACCCGCCATCTTCTCTATTGCAACCCGGCACTTTCTTCACTACGCAACACAAACAACGGGATCCCATGCGCTGCTTCGGTGTTGCAATGCTGCGATTGGCTTGTCTCTTGCAGTCATTCCCAAGGTCCGCCCACCTCCTGTCCCACATGTCGGCGAACATTGAGCACTGGCGACGGGAGTCACAGTGGGGGCCGAGCACCAACTCGTGCTGATCCACCTGGGCCGCACATGCATGCACGCCTGCTGGTGGCGGCACCTTAATTCCTCAAGCCCCCGGCATACACTGCGGTACTAGTGTGTCCCGGCTGCACCTTTTTTCTTCAAGTTTTATTGCGATCGGCACAAGGTCGGCAGAGGTGCAAGATAGCAGAAGTTGACACATGCTCAATTCTTGCATGCGCCACTTATGGAACCACTGATGCCGTGACGCTGACAGTCAGAAGCTGCTGTAGAAACACAGACAGCTCTGTACTGCTACGACATGGGGTGCAGTGTGCTTATAGTAAATTAGTAGTTGTCGCCAGCAGCAAAAGCATGAAGGCATCCAAGCTGCCTTGTGTGACATGGAGTCTATTATTTGGTGTACAGCAAGGCATTCCGCGTCACAGCTGTCAAGCTAGCCGTCAGCTGCGGTCAGCTGGGCCTGCGTTTGTCTGTGTCATGCCCTGTTGAAGTTTTCCCACATGCAAACCTGACCTTTCATTACTGGTCATGCATAAGTAAGAAAGTAAGTACTTGCGTGTCATGCGCATGGGCATGCCACGGAGCGACATTCTTACCCCCATGGCACTCACTGGTGAGCTGCGGATGTCGGTTGTCCGCCTTCCCCGCGCGCGGGGTAAGGCTGGCCCGGCTCCCCTGCTCCGCACCTTTGATTACATGGCGGATAAGCTGTTGTTTCTTGAATGCCGCAAGAAGCTCGCGGGGACTTCCTACATGCTGGACGACGACTTGACCCTGGCGCAGGAACAACGGCGACGGGAGCTATGGCTGACCTACCTCCAGCTCCAGCAGACCGCAGGGGGGAAGCCGGTATACCGGCTGGAGGGGCCGGGGCGGTCATCCACGTCGACCACAAGCCCTGGCAGGCGCCCCCTGCCACCCCAGCAACCCAGCCTAGGGAATACATCGAGTAGTGTAGACTAGTCAGGCTTAGCTTAGCACGTGGCCCACGCCTATGCGCATGTGCGCCTATGATGGGACTCCCAACGGATGATGCATTAAGAATTTAGCCAAGCTTTGCCTTTGTGCACAGAGAGCTACTCTCTGCTGATCGGAAGCCATGCCCTAGCCATTGTTTAGCCATGATGATCTTCCACCCTATGAAGTGAGACAACTATGTCCCTATGTCCGCACCTTAGATGTTGGAATACATAGTGGTGCAGGTGCACTTTGTGCACCCAGAGCAGGTGTAGTTGACACCCTACCCTTGCAGGAAGTAGCCTAATTAAATGTATTAAAAGCCATATGCCCCTTATCAGGGATATGTGCTACATGTACTCCCAACGGAGATATGTTCCAATTTAATTTAATTTAATGCCACGGTGTACTATGCTAATTAATCTCATTAGAAAATTAATAATTACATTATTTTGGTCATGCATACGTACTGTTTAGGGGTTAGGGGTTAGGCCGGGGTTAGCGGTTAGGGTTGTCTAACTTAATACCGTTAATTACACCATTGGCTTAGTTTCGTGAAATGGGTCCAACGCTCATCTTCCACCCCCCGCCTCTTCGCACTCCCTAGCTAAGAAAGTAAGTACTTGTGTGTCATGTACATGGGCATGCCACTGAGTACTATGCTAATCTCATTACAAAGTAATTACACGAAAGTTCAAATATCGTTTGCATCATGCCCCAACCATGAAGTCACTAGAGGGGGATGTAATCCTCATCTGAGTTGTCCTCTACTGTAATGGCAGACGAGGCGGTAGTGTAGCGGCTGTCCTCGATCGGGGGCAATACGTACCTCCACCTGCGGTCTTCTACCTTGCCTTCTAGCAATGGGCCATGGGGAGAAAACGTACAGGAGAATGCCCCTCAGGAAGGTGCTTATCGCACCGACGGCAGCCCATTTAATTCTCCTTGTCTGCAATGCGGGCGCAGAGTAGAGATAATCCCAGAAGCCCCGCATCCTCAAGCAATTGTGTCACATAGGTCCGGGTCGCGACGCGTCAGTGCGGGGTGCGCGCAAGTTTGCCAGTGGGTTGCGATCGCCGGGACAACGGGCCGGACCCTGCCATAGGAGGAGGTGCACTACCTGGTTGGCCAGTCCTAAGCCCGGCCGCCGGCAGGGCTCACATGTCGGTATTCACCTGGTCTGTGCTGGCATGCAATCTTGATGGCCGGCAAAGAGGATCGAGGCAGCGATGTCGGATGGTATATGGGTGACAAGAGCTAGGGAGCTCGTAGTAGAGCTCGGCGTGGGTGTGGCGCTCTTTGTAGCGGATGCAGCGGATGTTATCCGGAGCATTCGAGTGACAGTGCCGTCAAGCTGCTTGCTCAGCGCCTGGTCCAAGGTACGTCCAAGTCTCGCAGCCGTAAAGGATGACGCCGACGACAAGGGCCTTGAACAGAATGCGCTTGCGCCGCTCACTCAGGTAGCGACATGTCGATTGATCAGAACCTGTCGAGGCGGCGGCCGGATCGAGGGCTGCCCAGGCCTGCATGGCCAATGCGGGTGTTGATGTTGTCGGCCGTGGAGGGGAGCCAGCTGCCAAGGAGCTTGAAGCGAGTCGCCGGGGGGGCGGGGCTGCCGCCCAGCATGGGAGGAGGGTGGGTGGGGTGGTCCCGGAGCAGGGAAGCCGATGCCGGCGACAGGCCATGACCTCCGCTTTCTAGCTGATCATAAGTCCCACCGGCTGCCCGCGCTTCCAGTGATCAACAAGCTATCTAGCCAGAGGGGAGGGGGGGGGGGGGGGGAGGTGACCCCCCCCGCCCCTTCGTGGTGGCGCGTGGGGGACATTGTGACGGGGTTCAATGGTCGGGCAGTCGTCGTACAACGGTTGCATTGTCGGTGGGGTGCATACTCGTGACCTGGTAGCGGTAGGTGGCCGGAACTCATGTGGTTGAGGAGACGGGGTGGCTGGCGCGAGTGGGACGTGCTCGCTAGGTGGTTCAGTAGGTGTTTTGCTGTGTTGGTGTGCAAGGATAAGTGTAGGTAATACGGAAGGACCCGTGGTAGCTTCAAGTAGGACTGTCAGTTGAAGGGGGCTCAAGTGGGATGGTCGGGTGGGTCATATCGTAATAATGCTCTGGCCTGCGCTGGTTGTCTTCTTGGTATGGTTTGGGGGAGTATGAGGCCTGTACGAGTTATACGGTGTTGTGGGGGACCTTGGTGCGGGGGCGAGATCGAGTGGTCCGGAGTCACTAATCGAGGAGGGGATGGATATCGGCATGTGGATGTCTGTAACGCATATTTGCGGGTGCCGGGGGCGGGGATGGAACAAGCAGGGGAGTGGGGCGAGTGGGAGCTGGCGGGGTGGAGGGTGCTGGCAATTTGTGGCGGGATGGTTGGAGCCTTGGAGGCGCAAGAACTGCACACCTAAGTGCAAGAGAAACTGCTTGCATAGCAACATTGGACCAGCTGCTCCAAGAACCGTCATTTATACCGCCTCAGCATGCAACAACCAACACCAACAGACAATCCGACATTGACTTAGCAAGGTCGATGTGACACCAAGTCCATTGGAGACCCCGATGTAATTTCAGGTGGTTCCTAGATATATCAAGGAGATATAGTCCAACAATTACCTCTTTCTTTATGTATTCCATTTTTGTTTTTGTTATTATCATAATACTCTTTCCTTTGTCTTTATTTATTATTGTTATTATTGTTATTATTACCATATTCTTTTCTTTTTTCTATTCATTCTTTTAGTTTCTTAGTCCCTTTGTAATGTATACTTTTTGCCTTTTCTTTTAGCCCCTTCGTGTATGTATGTGTGTATGCTTTCTTCCCTCTTCTCCTTCTTAAATTTGGTTGTTTTTGTTGTTGTTGTTGTTGCTGCTGCTGCTGCTGCTGCTGCTGCTGCTGCTGCTGCTGCTGCTGCTGCTGCTGCTGCTGCTGTTGTTGTTGTTGTTGTTGTTGTTGTTGTTGTTGTTGTTGTTGTTGTTGTTGTTGTTGTTGTTGTTGTTGTTGTTGTTGTTGTTGTTGTTGTTGTTGTTGTTGTTGTTGTTGTTGTTGTTGTTGTTGTTGTTGTTGTTGTTGTTGTTGTTGTTGTTGTTGTTGTTGTTGTTGTTGTTGTTGTTGTTGTTGTTGTTGTTGTTGTTGTTGTTGTTGTTGTTGTTGTTGTTGTTGTTGTTGTTGTTGTTGTTGTTGTTGTTGTTGTTGTTGTTGTTGTTGTTGTTGTTGTTGTTGTTGTTGTTGTTGTTGTTGTTGTTGTTGTTGTTGTTGTTGTTGTTGTTGTTGTTGTTGTTGTTGTTGTTGTTGTTGCTGTTGTTGTTGTTGTTGTTGTTGTTGTTGTTGTTGTTGTTGTTGTTGTTGTTGTGTGTGTATGTCGGTGTGTGTGACAGTGTGTGTTTTCCCTATATCCGAACTATATAGCTTAATTCTTGTTACCGTCTGTCTCCCTCCATGCAGGTCTTCCTACTACAGATAGCCACGCTTCGATCCGTGCCGGCGCGTTCGCGTCTTTCCTCTCAGACAACTACCCTAGTCCTTCCATGGCGTTGGATCGCCATGCGTCCAGGCATAGTTTTCTCACTTAATAGTCCTGCCATGCTTAATTTGGGGCCGCACACGTTGTTAATTTTGGTGCAGCAAGGGCTAATTAATTGTGGCCGTTATGGTGGACGTGGCCAGTAAATGGAGACCTTTATTGCCGTTGATATTCGGCGTGGCGGAGCTGGGCCGGTGGCAGCATGGAGAATTGGAGATCAACTCATGGAGCGATTGAGGAAAGGTATAGGCAGTAGCCCGGAGCGTAGCAGCGGCGGAACTGTGGAAATATTGCCTGACGTCGTGTGTGCGGTGAGATTGGTAGGCACTGCCTACTATCACCCGGACATTTCCTGTTACGGCACAGCCCGGAGCCGACCATGGAGGAGACGGGCCTTGCTGGCAGCGTATCAAGGGCGTGATATTACATGCACGGGAAAAAATGATGCCGACTAGAGTCTATATTCAGGGCGCGCGCGCGGCTCGCGTGGTGGTGACAACTGCAGCGTGACGGCCGAGGAGCTGAAGATGAAGGTCTAATCGTACATTTGGGCGACGTCTGGCGAGGTCGCCAATGTGATGCAGGAGGCCCACAACGCCGTCTGAAAGTGCCAAAAAACAGCCTTATAACTCCTGTACGATGCAAATATTGTCGAAACATGCTAGATCTTGGTAGGTAGCATGTTCAGGACACCAGTAGAAGGATTGCAACTTTCCGGAGTTACCGGACCTCAGCTGACCTATTTTTGGCATGTCTATTTTTAGCAGTTTTCCAGATTTTAATATAAACAAATACACTCTAATATGCAAATAAAGAGTTCTTGACCTGGCTGTTTGCAAGTAAGTTGATACTCGTGACTAATGACTGTACACAAGATCCGATGGTCATCCAACCGCATTTGGTAACAAAATGCCACCAAATGCTAGCAAAAATGTGCGTTTTTTGTATTTTTCATCACATTTCACTGCAGTTTCCATACAAGCTGTGCTCGGTTGAGCCTGGAAACTTGTAGGCATCATTATTCTAGACATCCCACAAAATTCAGGTCCATCATAGGGTATTTGATGTCAGTTTGCTCACAAATGTCACCAAAAATGCACGTTTTTCGTATTTTTCATTCCATTTCATTGCAGTTTCCGTACAAGATGTGCTCTGTTGAGGCTGGAAACTTGCATGCATCTTTGCCATCATGATCTTAGACATTCCACAAAAATTCAGGCCCATCATGTTCTATTTGGTAGAGTTATCAATGCCATACCTGCCAGTTTCCATTACAAATTCTTACCCATGGATGCGAAACTGCCAGTGTGGAATATCAAGGAGACAATCTGGTCAACTCAAATAACGTACATGACTCATTAAAACATGGAAACCATTCACGAGTGATATAAGACAACCTCCAGGAGACATACATAAAAGTTCATTGATATAAACAGTGCTGGCTGACAATATTCACATGTGGCCATGTGGATGCTCACGCAATCTCTATTATACGGAGGAGCTTGCAGAAAAAAATATTGGCAGCTGTCGCATGCATGGCTAGAAAGGTTATTTTGCACGTGCACCCACAGCATGCCAAGTAATGTAGCTGCAAATTACTCAACAAACGGCATGGCGCTGATGCGTTTGCGCGCCCTCATCTCGGTATCGCTAGGAGGTAGTGGCACCTCGGCCATGCACAATCTCTGCCTGACCTTGTCAGCCTTCATGCACTGTGTCAACATGGACACCCCCATACCCTTGCCCTTGGCATCACAGCCAAGCTTTCGACGGTGGTTGGTGAAGCTCTTGGTGTCCTCCTTGCGCATGTAGTGCATGTGCAAGTTACTAAGTGAGTGAGTGAGTGAGTGAGTGAGTGAGTGAGTGAGTGAGTGAGTGAGTGAGTGAGTGAGTGAGTGAGTGAGTGAGTGAGTGAGTGAGTGAGTGAGTGAGTGAGTGAGTGAGTGAGTGAGTGAGTGAGTGAGTGAGTGAGTGAGTGAGTGAGTGAGTGAGTGAGTGAGTGAGTGAGTGAGTGAGTGAGTGAGTGAGTGAGTGAGTGAGTGAGTGAGTGAGTGAGTGAGTGAGTGAGTGAGTGAGTGAGTGAGTGAGTGAGTGAGTGAGTGAGTGAGTGAGTGAGTGAGTGAGTGAGTGAGTGAGTGAGTGAGTGAGTGAGTGAGTGAGTGAGTGAGTGAGTGAGTGAGTGAGTGAGTGAGTGAGTGAGTGAGTGAGTGAGTGAGTGAGTGAGTGAGTGAGTGAGTGAGTGAGTGAGTGAGTGAGTGAGTGAGTGAGTGAGTGAGTGAGTGAGTGAGTGAGTGAGTGAGTGAGTGAGTGAGTGAGTGAGTGAGTGAGTGAGTGAGTGAGTGAGTGAGTGAGTGAGTGAGTGAGTGAGTGAGTGAGTGAGTGAGTGAGTGAGTGAGTGAGTGAGTGAGTGAGTGAGTGAGTGAGTGAGTGAGTGAGTGAGTGAGTGAGTGAGTGAGTGAGTGAGTGAGTGAGTGAGTGAGTGAGTGAGTGAGTGAGTGAGTGAGTGAGTGAGTGAGTGAGTGAGTGAGTGAGTGAGTGAGTGAGTGAGTGAGTGAGTGAGTGAGTGAGTGAGTGAGTGAGTGAGTGAGTGAGTGAGTGAGTGAGTGAGTGAGTGAGTGAGTGAGTGAGTGAGTGAGTGAGTGAGTGAGTGAGTGAGTGAGTGAGTGAGTGAGTGAGTGAGTGAGTGAGTGAGTGAGTGAGTGAGTGAGTGAGTGAGTGAGTGAGTGAGTGAGTGAGTGAGTGAGTGAGTGAGTGAGTGAGTGAGTGAGTGAGTGAGTGAGTGAGTGAGTGAGTGAGTGAGTGAGTGAGTGAGTGAGTGAGTGAGTGAGTGAGTGAGTGAGTGAGTGAGTGAGTGAGTGGGTGAGCCGGTGGGTGGGTGGGTGGGTGGGTGGGTGGGTGGGTGGGTGGGTGCATGGGTGGGTGGGTGGGTGGGTGGGTGGGTGGGTGGGTGGGTGGGTGGGCGGGTGGGTGGGTGGGTGGGTGGGTGGGTGGGTGGGTGGGTGGGTGGGTGGGTGCGTGGGTGGGTGGGTGGGTGGGTGGGTGGGTGGGTGGGTGGGTGGGTGGGTGGGTGCGTGGGTGCGTGGGTGGGTGGGTGCCTGGGTGCAGGTGCCTGGGTGGGTGCGTGGGTGGGTGCGTGGGTGTGTGGGTGCGTGGGTCACTGCGTGGGTGCGTGAGTGCGTGAGTGCGTGAGTGCGTGAGTGCGTGAGTGCGTGAGTGCGTGATCGAGTGAGTGAGTGGGTGGGTGGGTGGGTGGGTGGGTGGGTGGGTGGGTGGGTGGGTGGGTGGGTGGGTGGGTGGGTGGGTGGGTGGGTGGGTGGGTGGGTGGGTGGGTGGGTGGGTGGGTGGGTGGGTGGGTGGGTGGGTGGGTGGGTGGGTGGGTGGGTGGTGGGTGGGTGGGTGGGTGGGTGGGTGGGTGGGTGGGTGGGTGGGTGGGTGGGTGGGTGGGTGGGTGGGTGGGTGGGTGGGTGGGTGAGTGAGTGAGTGAGTGAGTGAGTGAGTGAGTCCACGAGTGAGTGAGTCCACGAGTGAGTTCACGAGCGAGGGAGGGAGGGAGCTCCCTCCCTCCCTCGCTCGTGGATCTGGTCTAGGGAGGGAGGGAGGGAGGGAGGGAGGGAGGGAGGGAGGGAGGGAGGGAGGGAGGGAGGGAGGGAGGAGGGAGGGAGGGAGGGAGGAGGGAGGGAGGGAGGGAGGGAGGGAGGGAGGGAGGGAGGGAGGGAGGGAGGGAGGGAGGGAGGGAGGGAGGGAGGAGGGAGGGAGGAGGGAGGGAGGGAGGGAGGGAGGGAGGGAGGGAGGGAGGGGAGGGAGGGAGGGAGGGAGGAGGGAGGGAGGGAGGGAGGGAGGGAGGGAGGGAGTGGATCGGTCACTCACAGCAGTTTATTCCCACCCCAGCAGGGCCCCTCCCTCACATCCGGCTGCAAAATCTGCTTGATGTCGCTTCTCTCTAGAATAAGCCGCACAGCCCTGATGCGAGCAAACGGCTCGCCATCATACTGTCGCTCACTGATGCTTTATACGCGCTTTCCGTAAGATGAAAACATGACGGAAAAGAGAGACTCGGGGAAAGGGGATACGGTGAAATACTTGTCTGCTACCATCCGGGGTTTCAAGAGCGAAGAAATTCGCACCTGAATGTGCACATACCACTCCGTCACGTCGACAACGGTCTTGCATCGCAACCGTGTCACAGACGCGGCAGCAAAAATTGCTGGCGGCATTGACATGCTCGCCGCAGTTAACGAACGTGCGGAGGTCCGTTTTAGCCCCTGACGCCATGGCGTCCTTGATGCCAAGAACGCCTGCAAAAGACACGATATCGGGCACAAAAGCACTTAAAAACGAATTACGGGTCTGCGACGCCTGGCCCAGCCTTGAAGTTGGATAAAAAATCGCGCCAGCTCGGTTAAAGCAAACTGAGCCGGTTATGAAAAAAGTGCTTCGGTCAAGGCCTTAAAAACTAAAAAATGCGTCGATTAGTGTCAAAAACCAGATGTTAGGGCGACTTTCATCGGGAAAATTTTTTTGCTGCAGGTTACTAGGTGGGGTCGAGAGAAAATCGGCGACAAAACAGGCACCCACCTGTGAATGACGCCAAAATGCCGAAGGACTCCGCAGAATTTGTGGCGAAAAAAATAACGGCAGTTAATATATGACCCTAGGAGCATACAATAAAATTTCCAGCCTCGATACTGCCTTTTTATTCGCTCACGATAGCCTGCCAGGCCGCCATGCCTAGTGTCGGTGGAAATTCGGTCACCGTCGTGCACGCACACACCAAAAATCTCATTTCGCTGTTACGCCGCAAGCCTCTACCGCCACCTCTACCTCTACCCGGCCTGATGCTACCTAAACTAGTAAGGCCGCCTCTAGTTAAACCCCTAGCGAAAGACGAACGAGACGATCCAGATCTCAATGCATTTACGTATGTGCTACTGTAATACGCCATAAGCCATTTACACAAACCCGTTTACTCCAGGAATAGAGGAAGGAAACACAACTACACTGCCATGACCCAAGCTAATATGTGTTAATTCATTTAACACACGCCGAGTGACCACACAAGGAGTGGAACGTGCATAAATGGTCACCAACGGTCCAGCAGGCTCGGGCCGACCTGGCCCTCGCCTTCAGAAACACAGAAACACAGGCAGGTGCACAGATGCACGCCGGTCCACTACATTCTACCAAAGGATAAGGACCACTAATAAAGTACGCGGCGCGGCGCCCAAAAGCACCCAATGTACCACGGTACTGTTACGAGGACAATTGTGTCCCGGCTAGAACTACACGTAAACCTAGGAACAACCGAGGCCAAGGACCTAATTTACGTCCGTAACTACAACGAATTGTTACGCGACGTAACACCTCCCCCCCCCACAAAAGGTAGGGAGCCCTCTCCCTACGCACAGGGAGGAAACCAAAGGGGTAGGAAAAACCTAATGCACCCAGCACACACCAACACAATCGATAGACCATCCCAGATACAAAGCACCAATAGTTCACACGGTCTCCACCACCACGCCGGGTGGTGTAGGGTTAGCCAGCACCAAGCCTGGTGGGAGGTTCCCCTAACTGCCTGGAACGGAGTCCTTGCCGGGGGGGACGGCACTGGGCAGGACACACAGAGTAAACACATCAGTACCAAGGACCAAGAACAGCCAATCAACTGGCCAGAATATGAGCGCGACTCTATATACCGGAGGGACAACACCCTCAGGTCGGGCCTAAGGCCCTCTATCTAGTTGCCATCCGTCTGATAAGTGCCACGAGAGGCCAGCAGAACCTCCAGGTATGCCTGGTAGTGGGCCACATCCTCGGCATTGTCATGCCTATCTACAGTGAGGAAAACATCGGCCCACACGCCATCAGGAAAAAGGCCCAGAAAGGCCCAGTAGTACCTATGCTGCGTAAGAACGACCTGGCCACGGGCCCAGTCCAGGAAACCACAGGCAAAGAGGCGAAGGAAAGGCTCTACCGCGATCAAACAGAGGGCCCGCAGGAGGAGGCGATGGTACCGGATCCGAGGGCGCAAACCCGTCGGGAAGAACAGATCTACCAGGGGCTCCACGTTAGACGGCCACATCCGGATGTGCCGAACCTTTCGGGAGCGCCACCGACGAGCACACTGTCGCGACCCGAATGTCTCTAGGTAGTCGCTGGCCCGAGGAGGAGGGTGACCACGGGAGTCTAGACCCTGGCCCGGGATGGGCGCTGGACGACGGGCATCCCACTCCAGGATGGGCTGGAGAACCGTGCTGTACGTAGCACCCGGTACCGCAGGAAACTCTACCGTAAGGGCATCCGAAGCCATAATGCCCAGAGGCGGAGGGTAAGCCCACTGGAACCCACCGTAGGTGTCCAAGTCGTTGTGACGCCTAGCCCATGCAGCGATACAGAACGCGCCGAACCAGGATCTCACCCTGGAACACAGGATCAGCTAAAATAACCATGTCGAAAGGGGGCCGATCAGTCTCAATGGGTAGGCCACGGTCCCGCGGCGCCCGACACACCTGGGAGAACCCGTAGGACATGGACGAAATGGCAAGCTCGGCGGAGGCGCGCGGCAGGTCACACTGTCGGCAGGCGAGTGCGGACATACCATACCCAGGAACGGGTGTGTCGCGCGTCTCCGGCGTCGCATGCACCATGCACAGAAGGGGCCCTGTCCCGATCACCCTGGGACAACTCCCGGAGGGAATCAGCAGCGCGGGTGGCGCGAGGATCCTGACCGGTGGACCGAACAACCGCAGCCAAAGACCGCGAGGCCGAAGGGGCAGGGGCCGAAGCAGGGGTAGGAGCCGACCAGTGAACAGCCATACGGCGTATAATACGCCGTATGGCGCGTATTATACGCCATACGCAAGATTTCCGTATGGAAATGGGAAAAAAAATACGCACTGCGTATTTTTTGCGTATTTTTTGCGTATTGCGTATTTTTTGCGTATTTTTGGCGTATGAACCTCGTTCGAAGTAGCTTCTGGCATCATTTTGGACGGCACGTGGAGCCGGAACTAGATGCAGGTGCCAAGCTGGCCGAGCATGTACGACTGTACGTGCATTGCTGCAGATTGCTGCGTGTCGGACTAGGGTCTAGGAGACGAAGGACGAGGAAATTAGGTGACGAAGTTATGTTGTCTGCCAACAAGGGCGCGCATCTGGCACCTAACATTTAATCGTAGCACAATTGACATCCAGGCACCATGGCTAGCGACGGTGATGGTGTGGGTCTATGGAACACGATGATAATGGGGCCGACGAGATGCAGGCCGTATTCGAGACTGTCTGGACACACATCGTGAAAACAGACTCTCAACAAGAAAGGGCAGCCGACAGATCAACTACTAGCTCAGTGACGTGCACACTTTTGGATACAAAATTCTCGGGTTCTACCACCCGAGCAAGGCTAGCACCCGCCATATCATGGGCGCTACGTATGCGAAGGAGGCAAGAGTGAGCGAGTGCAAGAGACCGCCGGAGGCATTACGTCGCAGGCTGCGGGGTATTTGGTGTGACTCGCGATGCACATAAATGCCTTATTTAGCCATGCAGGCTGCTGCTAGCCAGCCACCGTACCATATGTGTTAATGGTTTAGGGAAGCTGGGTCGGGTTGCTGGCATGCATGCTATCCTGCACGCTAGCCACATTGTTGGCAGCCCGTATGGATTCTTGCTTCATGTAGATCAATATTGCATGGTGGCCTACCACGAGTAGGCAAGATGTCTGTTTCTGGCACAATGTCTTATTACTTTTGGCAAGTTGGCCGACTGACCATGTGCAGTATTTCAGTCCTAGTATAGCCATTCCATGCAGTGATGGCATGGTTTTTTAACTTCAACATACAGTAATGGTGGCAGCGATCTCTATACCACTGCAAGTGTCAATGTGCATGCATATCTACTTGTGTTATTATCCTTTTCAGGTGTGCACTGATTGTGCATACAACTTTGTTATTTTGTGCTATTTACAGACATTATTAATAACAACAGATGTACAATGCTTGTATTTGTAGGCATGCAGCGACGGCAACGGCAATATTATGTGATGATGTGTTAAATAAAGGCAAGTGGTGTTGCAAGAACACAAAAAAAACATGCCTGATTGGTCAGAATGTTGAAGAACCCCCTGAACCATGCAAAAAACAGCATTTTCAAGAGTCCCCGTATGGTTTGCGTATTATACCCCGTATGGCGTATTATACACCATACACAAGGGCCCCGTATGGCTGCGTATTGCGTATGGCTGTACACTGGAGCCGACACCGACGCAGGCGGCACCGGTACAACAGGAGGTCGCGCCGGACCCGAAGCCAGAGGGGGCCGTGACGGACCCGCCACCGCAACTGGCGCGCCGGTCTCCGTTGCCGGCGCACCCTCAGGCCACATATTGAAAATAGGGCCCGTAGGGACAGGTAGTCCGGCATAAGATTGGTTGCCATCCAAGCTCCAGTCGGGCACCGGAATCCTCTGCGGGGGACCACCCTCCCAAAGCCTGGGATGATCGCCCGTGTCACTAAAGAAACCCCGCACTGGCTGCGCTGGCGCAGCGGGCGGCCCAGAGGCGGCGACGGCGGGCACAGCCGCTGGGGCGGAAGACTCGCGTCGCGGCGCGGAAACGTCGGTCGCAGGCGCAGAGGCAACCAGAGGCGTCGGAGCCGCAGCAACCGAGGAAACCGCAGCTACCGAAGGCTCGTGCGGAGCAGGCGAAACCATAGGTGCCGAAACAACCGAAGGGGTAGGGGGCGCAGACACGACAGACACCCCACCTGGCGTGGCCGGGGCCTGCGCTTGGGCCGCCATGAAGGCCCCGAACGCCGTGGTCAGGGACTGAATCTGGGCCTGCATCGCCGAAACAGTCGCCGAGAGATGATCAGGCTCGCGCTCCAAACCCAAAGGGGTAGGCTCCACTGACGCACGCCGGGTCGACCGTGGTGACGACGGGACAGGGGAGGGAGCCGACGCTGAGGAGGAGGACGCTGCACTTGAGGCTGAATACTCTGGAGTGTACTGTGCCTCGACTGGGGCGTCCGTAGGGGAAGGGTCACCAACTGCTACTCCCGCTGACTGGTCTGCGATTTCCATGAACTCTACTGCCCGTAGGAGGTCGCAGGGGTTGTCATCTACTTCTGCCTCACCCTCGCCCGGAAGCCAGGGGAACACATCCCGTAGGCAGGAGCGGCCCACAGGGGTAGAAAGGTAGGAGAACACCCGGGAGCACTGGAGGACCGCGGCTATCTGTCCCAAGGCTGGACAGCGGGAGCCACATCCTAACAGACAATGCCCGGCATCGTCGAACCCGTGCAAAACTAGCTGCCAGGTGCGGGTCATCAGGGGATGGGCCGTACCACGCGACCCCAAAGAGAGCAGCCCTGACTAAATTCGCATGCTGGGCCTGGAGGGCCGGCTGCACGATGCCACCCGGATGGCTGGACCGTGACACCCAGCGGCCCGGAAGGGCCTCGAAGTAAAGCTCAGGGTCCGGTGATGGCGGGGGCGGCAGCGGGCTCTCCGCCGGAGGGGTAGGCTCCGACATGACGGCTGCGGAGGGGAGGGGACAACCAACCACCCGTCGACAGCAGACATAACATAAGAGAGGAGAAGGTCTACAACTAGAGCTTATGCAGGGTTTTATACTCCTGCAAAAGGCGACTACACCCATCTAGCTCACTCTCCGTATACCAGACTTTATCTACCTCACTACGAGCATACATCCATTTCACCTTATACTGGCGCTGGGTACCGCGGCCCTTTTTGATATCTCTATAGGCCACGATACCCTCTACCTCGTCCTCTACCTCACCAGTATCAGGATTATGCTCTAAAGAGGCAGGGGCTAATTCTCTACCAGCGAACGTGCTTTGATGATAAAGCTTCAGCTGGCTTCTATGAAAGGTGCGCGAATGGGTCTGCCAAGAGGTAGGGATATCTATCTCATACAAGAAATTACCTACTCTAGACAACACACGGAAGGGTCCTAGGAAGGCGGGCCTAAGTTTCACTTCAAGTTCAGCTTCGAACTTGTGAGCGAATCGGCCAACACGGGGGCCTTCTACTAAGACTAAATCTCCTATTTCTATCTCAGGAGCTCTTCTATCTAATGAGGCACGCAACCTAGCAAGGTACTTGGCCTGCGCCCTATGGTACCCTGCAATAGCGTTGTCGTGTGCATTCTTCATCTTATCTAATAACGCCTGCACACCTTCTACGGTATCCCGGGACACATCATCCTTGTCCCTTAACCCCTAAATGGTCTGAGATCCTGCCGATAAATCGGCTGGATCTTCACAATTTTGCAAACCAGATGCCATCCAACCTACCCATATCCAATGGCTGTCCTTGGGGGCCAAGCACGTCCATGAGTTGCCCTTCGGGTTGGTATATCACAACCTCACATATATTCATTGAGAATGATAGATTACGGAGGTGAGATAGGCATGCAACATAAGGAAAAACCCGATAACTGGGAGAATAACCCTAAAGAAATTAATAGTAATCTGACACAGACATCCAAGGATCACGCCAGCGGCACAAGGTACAACTAACTAGACATCACAAAACTACACGCAGCAACAGCGCTGCTGGCCCACCATGCAGGCCTGGAAGGGATCTAGACCGCATGGGTCGCGACAAAGTCGGCCCGGGTGCGGCGGAATAACACATCAGCCACGGTGCGAGTGAGGGCGAGTGACAGGCGCTGCCGCCAATACGAGGACCACGTGCGGGCCGACCACGGGGCGGTCTGACCCTCGAGGTCGAGGCGGTCTTCACGGCGCTGGCAGCACTCGTGGAAAAACTCCGCTGTCTTGGGGCCCATGGCCCCGAACTCCTCAAGGACAAAGGGGATGACCCGGTGGGGCCCCACATTGCCGTAGGAGGCAAACTTGTCGCGCTCAGCCACAGTGGCAGCAGCGCCGGCATCCACAGCCGCCCGGAGGATGTGGCGACCGGAAAGCGGCCGAGCCACGGAGACATCGATGAGCAGGTGGCAACCCTGCCCGTCGTAGTCAAGCACGGTAATGTCGGGGCGGTGGTTGGGTGAGTAGAGGGCGGCCCCATCCGCGTCCTCGCACTTGATGGTGGAGTGGGGAAAGACCGACCGAACCATGGCACACACCACCCGGAGGAGAGCGGAACCTCACATATATGCAGGGTAGGCCATATATAACTGCCGTCAAAGTCAGGGGGGTCAAGACGCGCGTTTTCATTTTTGGTAGAATGTGCATTTTGAATTATGTTATAAGAGCTAGGCACCTACCACTTCAGGGATGATAAACAATTAGTTGCTGAACAGTTTGAGCCATTGGGGTCATCATTTGGGTGGGTATACCAGCAGTTACACCCAGTACAGCCCTTAGGGGTACCGTTGGTAAAAAGCAACCAAGGGGGTAGGGGTGGGCATACTACCTACTAATATGGCCACCAACCATGCCAAACAATACATTTCCCTTCCACAATGATGGGGAAACATAACTGCATCATCACACTGCCCTTACATGGCACCTATGTGCAGGTGCTACCTTGTCCATGCACGTAGGTAACGTGGTACGGATACCCTACGCAAGGCATGCATTCTAGGAGGCAGCCACCAACAAACTAGTGATGTTGAGCCTATTTCAGCCTGCCCTAGCAAGGATAAACTAGGCCTAAGCTGCTATAGCTTGCCAGGTGATGGCCAGCACACCTGGTGGCACATGCTGTCAATGGGAAGCTTTTACTCACCAGTTACGTGCTTGATGATGCCACAGAGACCAGCCAACTGCCTCACACTCATGCAATATGTGTATGGGAAATGTATAACAAACATATATGGAGGTATTCAAACCCATACAGCCTCTAAAACTTACCACCATCACCCTGTGGCAGGTCAACTGACTGAGGGAAGCATCTAAGAAGGGTGTTTTAGAAAGGGGCCAGGCCAGGGTCAAGAAAGAGCATGAATAATGCAAAAAGAATGTGCTACACAAGCTAGAACGTACATATAAACGTCAAACATCGATAGGAAAACGATGCTTAAGCTTTACCAGGCATGGATGGCGTTACCTTGGCCCAGGCGGTGGCCGCAAAATGGCGCATTTCGGCACACCAAAGTTGTGCAGCATGGTCGCTGGATTCGGCGATTTCTGGCCACCCTTGCACGTTTACGACTACTATGTATCATAAAAAGTACAAAGAAGCCGATATATCCTTTAAAATACGCCGGAAAGGTATTGCTGTCAACGTCTCTATCGTCCGGCCTGATCGCAGTTTTTTCCAGCAAGAACGCTGCCGACACCTATCAAATGGCATTCCCGCGAACCAAAAATTGGCCTGTATGATCTTTAGGACGTATAAAATCAATATCCTAAGTTTGGTCAGAAAATTCGAACGAAAACGTAAATGCCATGCGTGGGCGCAAGCCGCCATGGCCAGGTCGTTGTTTTCCGGAATGCACGTTGTACGTGAAAAAGTACCCTGACCCCTTGTACTTTGACCGGCCAGAACACCTCTATAACTTTGTCAGAAGTATGCAAACCCATATACCATGCTGTGAAGAAACTTATAAACTTTCGATCTTCTCAGCTAAACATTTCCTAATTCTCAATATATTTCGCGGCATCTGGTCCCCCGAGAAGGGGCCGATGCATCGGCTGGAACTCGATTTTTGGCGGAAAATCGGCAGCAAGACCATTTAGGGGTTAAAGGACTGGCTAAGAGAGAGGTAGGGGTAAGAGGTTGTCTACCAGTATCTAGGAAGAAGGGCGTATAACCATGCGCAGCCTGAGGGAAAACTCTACCAGACATAGATAATCCTCCCAATCACTCCCCGACTAGCCATTCACATAGTGCCGCAGAGCTTCTTCCACTACCCTATTCAGACGTTCTACTAAATGAGAAGAGGAGGAGTGGTAGGCAGTACCGAAGGTGACCTTGGTACCGATAGCAGCGAAGAACTGCTGCCAAAAATCAGAAGTAAATAACTTATCTTTATCACTAATAAACTGCCTACTCAAACCATGATATCTTTATACGTTATTAAGGTATAGGCGTGCGCAATCGCGTGCGGTGAGTTCTAAGGGACACGGCACGAGATGACACATACGAGTAAAACGATCTACGAAAACAAGGATCTGGGCGTTACCTCTATCATTCTTCCTGAAAGGTCCTACAAAATCCATCATAACGTCCGGAGTCCCACGGCATGAAGGGATCAGGTAAGGTCCTAGGCTCTGCTATCTGTCCTACATTGTTGGGTTTCATCTCCTGGCAAGATTGACAGGTTCTAACATACTCATCTACATCCTTTAACCCCTAAATGGTCTTGCGGCCGATTTTCCGCCAAAAATCGAGTTCCAGCCGATGCATCGGCCCCTTCTCGGGCGGCCAAATTGCGCGAAAACTATTGAGAATTAGGAAACGTTTAGCTGAGAAGATCGAAAGTTTATAAAATACTTTAAAGCGTGGTATATGGGTTTGCATACTTTTGACAAAGTTTAACACGTCGTTCGTCACTGCACCTATTCTTAGGACTGAGTTCAACTCAGTCCTATTCTTAGGACTGAGTTTTTGGGTTTCGTAGAAAATTCGCCCAAGTCGGAATGTTTGTCAAAAAAATTCCCTCAAAATTTATTCAAATACTACGTGAAATGACCTTTCTTAGACATATTTTTGCGATTTTTTTGGATTTTGTTTGGGCGGCTAAATGTACGGTCAAAGTACAGGTGGTAAGGGTACTTTTTCACGTGAAACGTGAGTTCCGGAAATGCACGACCTAGCCATGGCGGCTTGCGCCCATGCATGCAGTTTACGTTTGCGGACGATTTAGCTGGTAAAACCCAGGAAATAGATTTTATATGTCCTAAAGATGACACAAACCAATTTTTAGCTCCCGGGGATGCGATTTACCAGGTGTCGGCACTGCTCTTGCTGGAAAAAACTGCGACCAGGCAGGTTGACGGAATTGATGACTAAATTTACTTTACGGTGCATTTCGAAGGGTTTATATGCTTCTTTGTACTTATTATCATGCATGTGTGTAGAATTAAGTCAGTGGCAGCAAAGATTTGATTATTTCGACCACTCTGTCATGTCATGGTTTGTGTGCCGCAAGTGTCACTTTTGCGGGCACCGCCTGGGCCAGGATAACGCCATCCGTGCACGGTAAAGCTGAAATATCGTCACCTTATCGTTTTGTTATGTTCTTACATGAGTTTGAGCTTGCAAGGCGCTGTCAGTTTCGAATCTTGATGCGCTTTCTTGACCGTTGCCTGCCCCTCTCCAAACCCCCCATTTTTTATGATGTTACCAGGCATTTGCCTTACCCTAGTGTACTTTTGCAGTTTTTTAGGCGCTGTATGGGTTTAAATACCATCATAGATGTTAGTTATTCTTTTGCTACGTTCATACTGCGTGATTGTATGGCCATGGGCTGCATCCAGCGTGCTTTCAAGCTTATACGGGTGAGTGAAGAATCTTGGTGATAAACCACTGTCATCATGTGCCAGCAAGTATGTTGGCCATGCCATGGCAAGGCAAAACAGTGTTAGCCATCTCTATTCTTGTTAAAAACAATTGAAATATGCTTAACCTACCCATTATATTGGTGGTTAAGGCTCATAATAAAACCCTTTGTAGGTAGGTATCAATGCCCATTCCCTACGTGCGTGCATAGGCTCTCACACATATACTAAGGTATAATATAACTGCAATATGATGATGCAAGTATGTTTTCCTGTTATGCTAGAAGGGAAATGAGTTGATTGGCATGGTTGGTTGCCACGGTGGTGTGTAGTATGACCGCACTTACATGCTTGCACATTGCTAGCAACCTCGAAACCCATTCTTAGGGCTGGTGGTTTTTGGTGAGTTTCAGGTAGAGGCTGTGGCCAAATTGAGCCCAGTTTTTTGCCATGTTTCAAGAACTATATTGTTTACACGCCTATATTTTTTCAACATGCATATGGATTTTATTGAATTTTCCCAACTCGTCCTTCCACAGAAAATTGCCAAATCGCGAGCATGGGTTGACACCCTTGTAAAATTTTACATGATTTGGTCAACATATGATTTTTTAGGCATATGCCCAAGCATTAGCATGATATTGAGTGCTCTGATGCATATCAAACATATGGGGTACCCCCCTACCCTTACCGCTACATGATCTCAAAGTTGGCATACTCAGTCCTATTTTTAGGACTGAGTTTTGAAGTACGACGTGTTAATTAACCCATGTTCTGGACCCTCAAAGGTGGGGGGGTACAGGGTTTTTTGGGTACTTTTGGGTGCAGTCGGTACCGACGTACGCCGCAAAAATCACGTTCGCACGTGATTTTATTGTGTGACAGCCCGTGCATGGCGGCCGCGCCCACGACAGTGGCAGCCTCAGGGCGGCTCGTTAGGGGCCTTAGAGTTAGCGTTCCTGCGGTCCTGTTCGGGGCTGACTGGGCAGAGGATAAATATGGTGAAAATTATGCGAATGTGCGCATACCAGGGACAGTAACGCGGGTGACACGAGACAAATCGCAGGCATTTTGCTTGTTTGATGGCGATAAAAGGCCGCTCCCACTCACGAAGGACCAGGTTTTTGAGTACCTGGTGGCTGCTGACGATGTGGGGGATGGTGCTGATGAAAGTCCTGGCCCGGCAGAGGCGCGGGAGGCGACCCCTGAGGCGGAGGAGGTGGAGCAGTCGGACGCTGGGTCTGAGGAGGAATACGAGGAGGAGGAGGAGGATGCCGGCGAGGATGAGGAGGAGGACATCGAGGAGTCCCCGGTGAAGAAGCGCAAGCGTTCACGAGCCAAGAAAGCTGCCAATATACCCTCCCGGCGCCAGAGGATCGCTGTGGGCAAGAAGAAAGGCAAGCGATCGCTGGGCGCGCGCGATGCGGAATCTGACCCGGAAGAGGAGGAACATCTGCAAAGGCAGGGCGATGGCGTGGAGGACATGCCTGAGCAGGATGTGGGAGATCCGGTGCTAAGCGACGATGAGCCTGCTGATGAGGGAAGTGCCTCGAATCCTGCACGAGGGTGGGTTTTGGGGGTGGGAGCACCCGACTACCACGTGCAGTCTCTGTCGACCAACATTGCCGTCGACGTTGCCATGCCTCTTCCTGAGCAGGCCAAGCTGCCTGGCGGCAACCAGACAAAGTACCAGGAGAGCCCTGTCGACATTTTTGCTCTGCTGTGGACACGAGATGATGTGCTGGGCCCTATTGTGGAGGAGACCAACAGGTATGCCAACATGAAGCTTGCCAATCTGCCACCCGGGGCACGTGAGTGGACGCCATTGACTATCCATGAGCTGGCCAAGTGGTTGGGCATCCTGGTTACCATGGGCCTTGGGCGCCTGCCTAACGCACAGCTCTACTTCGTTGACCGCAAGGTGGGCATGGCCACAGCCCCGGGCCTTCAGCACGCCATGCCATTCAAGCGTTTCCAGCAGATCACACGCTTCCTGCACTTCAGGGACAGTGCCTTCAAGCCAGCCAACACCGACTCCCGCGAGTACCGCCTCTACCAGTTCGAGTGGCTCGAGATCCACCTCAACAAGGCGTACAAGAAGTACTGCACGCTCGGGGGGAAGTGCGCCATCGACGATCGAGCGCTGTGTGGGCACCGGCCACAAATACTGCATGATTCGCTGCTTCAACCCACTGAAGCCAGCCCCCTTCCACATCCTGGGGTACTCTGCGTGTGGCCAGCCCAGCGGCTACCTGTGGCACTACCACACCTACGACAAGCTGCCGGAGGAGCAGCACACGCTCAAGGTCGTGCAGCTCCTTGGGGAGACCCTGCCCCACTCCATGGACGTGGCCATGGACAGGTGGTACACCAGCCGGCCAGCCGTGGAGTGGCTGCATGAGCAGGGCCACAACGTGGTCGGCACGGTTGTGCCCAACCGCAGGGGCATCCCCTGGGCTGAGCTCAAGATGCTCATCCCCAAGGGCAAGGCACTCAAGCAGGGCTTCTACGCGTGGGCAGTGCACGAGGAGACGGGGCTGCAGGCGCTTGTGTGGATGGACCGCAAGCTCGTGTACCTGCTGCAGAAGGGGTATGGCCTGCAGGAGATCATGGTGGACCGCCATGGCGGGCGTGGCAATGCCAGGGTGAACGTCCCAGCACCGTCAGCCGTCCCCAACTACTGGTCATGCTACAAAGCAGTCGACCTGTTTGACCAGCTGGCTGCCGAATACGACGTGGGCAAGGCCCTGGTGAGCAAGGTGTGGTGGCACAGGGCCTTTGGGGCCCACCTGGTGAACGCCATCACCAATGCATACCTGCTGATGACCTTCGTCAACCGTTCGCAGTCCTGCATGAGCCACTACACCTTCCTGTCACTGCTGGCAGATCAGCTGGGCAGCAACAAGTGGCCAGGGGCGCCTGCCCCTGTGAGGCAGCTCACCCTCATCCCACTCAGGGAGGGACGGTTTGATGGCAACCACCAGGCCCAGCGCATTCCATTCGCGGTCGAGGCCGACTGCGCGGTCTGCGCTGCCACAACCACCACCGGCGATCGCAAGCGCACAAGCTCGTGGTGCCCAGAGTGTGACATTGCCCTGTGCAGCAGCGTGGAGTACCCCTGCTTCCAGATTTTCCACTCAGGCCGAGTGCCAGGGATGGACGAGATCGAGGGGGAGCCAGCACCTGACCCCAGGCACTCCAAGCCACTCACCCAGAAGGGCGAGAGGGGGAAGGAGTGGTTGGCGACGAGGCAGACCCGCGCAGGGGCAACGCCTGGTTCCACCCTGCAAGGGAATGCTAGGAAGGCCTGGCTGAAGGCCCACTGCCCCATCAACAAGAACAAGAACAAGAAGAAGAAGTAGAAGCCTACCTCCCCATAGGCCAGCAGGTCATGCTATATTTTATCGCACACCATAGCCAGTTTGCACACTAGTGGCTCCTCTTGACATGCTTGTGTGTTGCTTTTTTCAGTTTAGCATGTGTGCCCTGTTTGGTAGTGCATGATGGTTTGATTGCTGTATGGAATAGCATGTGGTGTCATGTGCATGGTGGTGTGGCTCACGTGTAGCTTGATAGCTGACAGCCCCACTAGTGCTTGTAAATGGCAGTCAAGCATGCAGTGTTTGCATTACTCTAGCCAGTTTAGTTTACATGGCCACCTTGGTTGCAACTGCTGAACAGTTGAGCTTGGGGGAATAATAAATAGGGTGGGGATATACCCTTGTGTCCCAGCGTGTGCCAGCACCCACTCGTAATTACGCATGTCTTTGCCAGCATAATAAAGACCTTTATTGCAAACATTCAGTCCAAACTGTCAGGGATATTCATGCATTATGTGTATGCAAGTAATTGAGTCATTGGACTCACAATAATGGTGGCAACCATGAGAAATGATGCATTATGTAAAAATGACAGTTTCGGCCGGTTTATGGGCTGCTGGGGGTACAGGGTGTAACTGCTGGTATACCCACCCAAATGATGACCCCAATGGCTCAAACTGTTCAGCAACTAATTGTTTATCATCCCTGAAGTGGTAGGTGCCTAGGTCTTATAACATAATTCAAAATGCACATTCTACCAAAAATGAAAACGCGCGTCTTGACCCCCCTGACTTTGACGGCAGTTATACATGGCCTACCCTGCATATATGTGAGGTTGTGATATACCAACCCGAAGGGCAACTCATGGACATGCTTGGCCCCCAAGGACAGCCATTGGATATGGGTAGGTTGGATGGCATCTGGTTTGCAAAATTGTGAAGATCCAGCCGATTTATCGGCAGGATCTCAGACCATTTAGGGGTTAAAAGGGAAGGCCAGTAGTAAGAGCGGGCTACTAGGTCCCGTACCCGTTTACCACCCTGATGAGCAGCTAAGTCATGCAACTCAAAGAGCAAGGAGGAGCGACAGATAGGAGGGACATACAGGCGCCATTGAGGGGGAGAATCTGCTATAATCTGCACATATAAAAACCCACCTACAAATTTACAAGGGTGCTAGCTTGCCTAATTGTTGGGGATGGGCAGCAATGGCAGCTAATGCTTCCGGCTCAGTGGCCGTAAATCTACTAATAAGGCGTTCAAGATCAGAGGTAGGCATCGCTACAGAGGTATCCAGAACAGGTTTAAAGAGATCTCCTACCGCCTTGCCAAAGAGAAGGGGAGGTCCCAGAGGGACTATGTTTTCATAAGACTTTCCTGACCTAGTCGCTATATGGCTAAGCGGTATAGAAATTTTATTTTTCCCCTCCCCCCCCACCGAGGCCACAGGAAGGAGTTAGGAATGAGAAATGAACGACGTGATATATTGCTTGAGAACACTGTATGCTGTGAGCAATGAATTGCTTGGTTCATTAGAAAATAGGTTTACCCTTTATCAACGTTCCTCTCACTGGCTGCGCCGCCAGTGACCGTTGGGTGCAGACCGTTGGCCCGAGGCCGCACGATGACAGGTAGCAGTCTAGTCACTGCATCGTGTGATCACAGATCAATGCACGCTGCAGTACGGTCCCTATCTAGGATACTCTAGTACCGTCCAATGACAGGACACTACGTATACTGGGTACTGACATCTGTCACGTACCCCAGTACCCAAAGTACCTATCTAGGGAAACGTATGCGACTCGACTAGCATTCCTATCTGCATAGCCCACGTGGTATTTATATTCACATACCAACGTAGGTTTACAAGGCTTATTCATACGTTGTATTCACAATGCCTTTGAGACTTAGTCTACAGCAAAGCATGGAGACTAACTCCAGTATTGTTTTATTATTTATTTCTTAATGCAGGTCTGCACCCCCAACATTATTGTTATTGTTTTTAAGTTGATTAGGGGTACAAAAGAGACATGGCTGGTTGAGCCAGGTTGGTTACAGCTGGCTGTTCTGGCCAGGTGTTATATTGCACATTAAATAAGGTGTACACAGCTGGCTGGTTTGGCCAGTTATTGGAGCACACATTAAGTAAGTGGATACAAAGCTTGTGTCCTCAAGCTGCAAATGGATACAAATCTGACCTAGCCAGCACTCACACCCCACAACGAATGTGTTGAATTTTATGGCGCCCAGCAGCTATCGCTGTGGTAAGGGGGTGTGGTGGTTGTGTACTGAGCTGTAGCCAGTCATTTATTCAAACACTGACACGGATACCATAGGGATTCATATTCTCAAATAGTAGCTGGTATTGTGGGCCAGCTGCATCCCTCAGCTTGGTTAAGCATCTGCTGGGTTTCTTCATCTTCCACATGATGCCAGCTGGAGAAGTAGGTTGCCTCCTGTTTGAGGATCACCCAATCCAGGTCAGTGTGGACAGCAGCAGAAACAGATTTCTTGGTTAGAAAACTGATCACAGAGTAGCTGTCAGTATAGAGATGTGAGATGACATTGCATGTGCTGCCTGCCTGGGTTTGTAGCCAGGTGAGCATGTGCTGCAGGGAACGAGCATGCAATGCAGCAGACACCACAGCACGACATTCAGCTGAGTTGCTGCTGCCAGGTTTTCTGCGGTGTAGCCTGCTGTACCAGGAAGTGAGGGACATGTAATCTGACCTGTTGGTGAGAAAAAACAGCCCTGATTCCCGTGCCCCCATCTGATTGATTGTTCTGCTCTCCATGGAGCTGTCCATGACACTGTGGATGTGGATGTCTTCCATCAGATTCAGGCCATGGAGGATGAGGGGGGGCAGTCATTGACCAACTTCCTGATGTGACTGCATTTTATCTTGACTAGAACATCATGGGTGACCCTGCTGATGACAGCTAAGGGAGCCCCACAGATGGCTGACCACCACCCCAGTTTGCCCTGAACAGTGGCACACATGTGTAAGGGGAGGTAGTTGTCTTGCAGCAGATCTAGACAATCTTGGATATATTCTGCAGGAGGAGAGAGAGCAGACCCACTGATCTGGCTGCCTATGCAGCTGCAACATGATGCCACAGAACTGGATGGGGGTTGTGCTCAATTCCACCTGTTTGCCAATCTCATATGATTCCTGGACCTGCTGAATAAATGTTTCCACCTCAGCTCTAGGCCCACAAATGAGTTGGTCATCTCCATGCCACACAAAGAGCAGCAGTCCAGAGGGGGTGGGTACAAAAAAGCATGGGTCCAGGTCATCATACGTGGCCTTGAGCTTTTTGAATACTTCCTCTGCTGAGTCTCTGAAAATTTTGGGGGCACTGACAAGCCCTTCCACCCCAATATTGATGATAAGGTGGGGCTCATCAATGTAAGGTTTCCACACAGCTGGGGTGTCTACCACGTACACCTTCCCTTTCCACACAGATTCAGCCTTTTCTGGGTCCCCCCTGAGGAAGGCCCTTTTAATATCAGTGGCTTTGCAGACATAGTCTTGGCCTGCGTTGAGGTTGTGGAGGAATAGGGAGAGCATGATCCTGAGTGAGGTTTGTTGCAGCCCAGGTGTGTAGGTTTCCCCTTTTGGCAGTGTGGATGTCCCCTTTAATTCTGTGACACATGGTCTGGCATGGAAGATTGGGGAGCCCACTTTTTGGGGTTTTTGTTTGAGAACAAATTTTAATCTGAGCTTTTTGGCTCCCTCTGGCACGTCCCAAGAAGGGGTGACAGGAGGTTTGTATTGAGGGTTTTTGGGGTTGGGCAGGACCCATTCCTGCCTGGCTTGGTGGACAATGGCCATCAGCCACTTGGTAAACCCTTTTTGTGTTTTGCATTCTTGTATGACGTGGGAGATTTGGTGGGGTGAGTGCATGGCTATGTCCCACTTACCCAGCCCAAAGGCTGAGGGATGGAGGAACTGGCTGTGCACTAACTTGTCCAGATCAGGGATCTCCCCTGGTGCATACTGAGTGTTGACTGCCTTGATGACAGCATCCATACCAGGGACAATACTGGAGAGAGGGATTTTAAAGTGGTCCAGAGGAACTGCACCCACCCCTGTGACACTGAGCTCATTAGCTGAGATAAGCACCCCAGGATAGGATACAAAAGGTTCCCCCAACAAGGTGTTACCAGAGTACCCCTCCACCACCTGGAAGGGTGTCTGAATACCAAGTATAGGGAGCATCACCTGTCCCACTACATCCAGTGAGCTTTGGCCTGAGAAATCCTGCACCCGTGCCCAAAATGAAGGTGCAATCTCAAGACCAGGGATGGCTTGTGCACTGATCACACTGACCTGTGCCTGAGTGTCTATTGCCAGGGTCCAGGGGTCCTGACTAGTGCACACAGCTGAGACTTTTGCCAACCCTTCGGCCACAGCAGCTTGTTGCTTATGTGACCTGTGTAATGCTTGCAAGGCGACTGCCAATCTTGACCTCAGAGCGGGAGGGTTGGCAGACAATTTGGTGCCTTGGGGCTGAGCTAATGCTTCCAACCCAGCTACCTCGTGCCTGGTTAAGCAATCCCCAGGTTGTGAAGTGGGCCTGGCTTCACTGAGGGTGGAAGGGTTCACAGAGGGTGCTGTGGTGCTGTCAACAGCAGTAATTGGTGGCTCAGGGCTACTGCTGGGCATGCTGGAGTTGCCAGATAGAAGTAGTGAGTCCATGCTTAAAGACTCTTCCCCAGGCACGTCTGCCATGGGAGAATAATACTTCTTAATTCTATGACAGCTCACCCTGTGACGCTTCCCATTGATATTGTGCTTGACCTCCACGGTCTTGCTGTTTTTGGTAAATCCACGGATGGTAACTGGACCTAGCCAAGTTCCAACCTTACCAAAGCTGTTTTCCTTGTAATAGAGAACTTGATCACCTTTTTGGAATACTGGCCTGGGATGGGTTTTATCTTTTTCTGCCAGTTTTGCTGAGGTTTGTGCACGTGCAGTGTTGTACAGTGCTATCACCTCTGGGGGATATACACCTGCCTGCAGGCCTGCTGGGATTACTTCACCCCACTTGGCATGCAAGACAGGTCTCATGTTTAGGGTTGTGCACATTTCATGACACCAGAGTGCCCTGTCACAATAGACCCCTGAAGTAGCATCCTTGGAAGGATTTTTGGCTAGTAGGGTTTTGACAGATCTGATGGTTCTTTCAATGACCCCCTGACCCTCATGATCTTCCAGCCCAGCAATCTCTATTGCTTCACACCCTTCCAGGTCAGTCAGACAAGAAAATTGTTGATCAAGCAAAATTCTGTCAACTGGGTAGAATCTGGGTAAAGCAATCATGAGTGCAACACGTAGCTGCCCTGCAGACATGCCAGGTAGGGGTTCCATTACTGTGAACCTGGACCATGAGTCTTTTAGGATCAGGTAGGGTTGGACATCTTTGTTGATGTGCATCACATCCCCCACTATCATGCCCCTAGTGGTGGAAGGAGTTGCAGTATGCCATTTTTGAGGTTTGGGGCTATTGAACTGACATTCTTGACAGTGTTGTCTAGCCAGTTTTACTGCATTCCTGAGTTGTTTTCCCATGCTACTACCCCCCAGCCGTCTGGCCAGTTCCTCAGCCACTGTTTCATGACCCATGGCTAGGCAGCAGCTGTGAGCAAGCTCCTTGATATCAATGGAGTTGTCAACAGTAGGGGTTAGTGCTTTTATGTAAGGTTCCAGTACAGGGTGTTGGGAGGACAGTAAGGTTGCTGCCTCAAAATCAATTATGCCCTGGCTGCCATCCCCAATGGTAATGAGATCATCATCCTCAGAGTAAGCAAGGTGAGAGAACTCACATTGATTTGGGTAGCGAGGCCTGTTGCAACGGCTGCCTGGAGCTGGCCAGGTTGTGCCTCGTGTAGTGGCAGCCTGGGCAGAGATCCACATTGTTGACCAGTGTAGGGTTGTGGTTGCACTGGTTGCGGCTGTGCCCCGTCTGGAAGCACCTCAGGCACCTGACCCTTCCAGGGTTGCCAGGTTGCCTATTGTTGTTGTTGTTGTTGTTGTTTGTTGTTGTTGTTGTTGTTGTTGTTGTTGTTGTTGTTGTTGTTGTTGTTGTTGTTGTTGTTGCCCTGTTGGGCCGGTTGTTGTTGTTGTTATTGCCCTGTGAGGGCCTGTTGTTGGTATTGTTATTGTTAATTAATTAATCGCAGCTTTTCTTGTTTGTTCATTGTATTGATTGAGAGGACAGTATCTTTGCTGCCTCAAAACCCACCATGGTTTGGTAGCATTTTCGTTTGTTTGCTTGTAATGAGAGGACAGAAGCTGTGCTGCCTCAACACCAACCATGGTTTGGTAACAGTTTCGTTTGTTTGTTTGCAGTGAGAGGACAGCATCTGTGCTGCCTCAACACCAACCATGGTTTGGTAACAGTTTCGTTTGTTTGTTTGCAGTGAGAGGACAGCATCTGTGCTGCCTCAACACCAACCATGGTTTGGTAACAGTTTCGTTTGTTTGCTTGTAATGAGAGGACAGCATCTGTGCTGCCTCAACACCAACCATGGTTTGGTAACAGTTTTGTTTGTTTGTTTGTTTTCTGTTAGTGTTTCTTGTTATTGCCTCCCGGTGCTGCTTGAGCGTTAGCACCAGCCATGTCTTTACCCGCAAGTACATGCGTTTGGTAATGGCTTCTGCCACTACTGCATGCGTTATTGATTATGTGCGGCGGCTGGCAAGCTCCATGTCTAGGGAGTTGACAGCAGTGGGTTTGATTAAGGGCCCTCAGCCCTGACATAGAGAGGATCAACAGTCTCCCTAGAGGGTAGAGGCTGTGCTGCCAAGAAAGCAACAATACCCTTACACTCATCCCAAATAAAATGGGGAGATCTGCGTTCAAAAGACATGACATTCATTCAGATAAGTCACGTTGGGGTGGACGGAGATACTTGTCTCGTTTGCATATGCCGTCCAGCCCAGGCCGCCCACCGCCGGCGATGGGGATAGGCCAGGAGTGCTTTTATCACATAACAGCTGGAGCGTTTCTATGCTCCTCATGCTGCAGCGATAGCTTTCTGTTTGGTTATGATATGTTGAAAAGATAGCCACCGCTCTTGAGCATTATATCAGAGCATGCATGAGGAAAGAAAGCAACGGACTTGCTTACGCTGGAAGCCCCAGGGGCCGGCGCGGGGCCGGTGCCTCCTGGGGGTTGTTTTCCTGCCGCATTGCCGCCGCCATGGCTGCTCCAGCAGTGGGTGCTGCTGTCGCAGCCGCCGGGGAAGAGGGTTGGTCGGTGCCCCGTAGGGGAACCGGCTCCGCCACCGGCTGGCGCACAGGGGAGGGGGGTTGTTCGGACTGCCTCGCGGCAGCCGGACCCTCCACCTGGCTGGTATTGTCATGGTTGTTCTTTTGTTTTCTTTTTCTTTGTCTTCTTTTTGTTTTGTTGTTATTGCATGCAGGCGCACCGACATCAGCCGGTGCCCTGTTGTCTGGCGGACGACGCTGATCATCATCGTCGTCCCCAAGATATAGTTTCTTTTTCTCTTTTCTTTTCTTTTTTTTTTTTTTTCCAGTGCCGGTTTGAACCGTTGTTGAGTTTGATGTTGCTGAAGAGCGTTTATAAAATTCAAGTTAGGAATGAGAAATGAACGACGTGATATATTGCTTGAGAACACTGTATGCTGTGAGCAATGAATTGCTTGGTTCATTAGAAAATAGGTTTACCCTTTATCAACGTTCCTCTCACTGGCTGCGCCGCCAGTGACCGTTGGGTGCAGACCGTTGGCCCGAGGCCGCACGATGACAGGTAGCAGTCTAGTCACTGCATCGTGTGATCACAGATCAATGCACGCTGCAGTACGGTCCCTATCTAGGATACTCTAGTACCGTCCAATGACAGGACACTACGTATACTGGGTACTGACATCTGTCACGTACCCCAGTACCCAAAGTACCTATCTAGGGAAACGTATGCGACTCGACCAGTGTTTTTTTTAGTGGCGATATGCCGCCAAATGTGGCGGTGTGGCACTTTTTTTGGCAAAATGTGGCGGTGCCACCCACTTTGACAGGGCACCCAAGAAGCCACAATTTGGCCGTGCTGTTCTACTTTATAGTTTCGTTTCGCCACAGGGTGGCCGTGCTTGAAGTTCACTCTAGTACAGGTTACGCCACAATTGGCGGTGTCAGCCGGTCTTCCGGCCGGCGTTCCGCCACAAGCCTCCCTAGTACTAGAACTACTATGCGTACTACTATGACTGACTGACTTACTGCGGAACCGCCCACACTGACTGACTTACTGACTGCATAGTGCATGTACGTAGAGCCCGGCCAAGTGCCAAGTGGCAAGTGGCCCGCTGCCAGAGACCAGAGTGCACTGTGCAGACAGCAGCTTGTGTGCATTTTCACTTTTCAGGCTTCAGCTGGCTGGCGGCCTGGCGGCTGGCGCCTCAGTCACTCGCCAGCCATACTGTACAGTACTGTACCTACTGCATTTACTACCTAATGTGTTTCGACTTTCGGCACTACAGTACAGTAATCGTTTTGTTAATGTGGCTGTAGTAGTATTCGTTGTTGTTAATTTACCAAGTAAGATCTTACGCCCGGCGCCGATGCCTGAGACGGAGACGCTCGCCCGCCTTGTGTACAGGCATTCACGCCTTAAGTTGGGTTCGTGGTTTTTGGTCAACCCAACTTGAGGCGTGAACCCAACTTAAGGCGTGAATGATTATACTAAATTCTACTAGTTTGAACTTAAGATAATTAAACATACTTTTCTGAACTACTTTGAACTCGGAATGCCAGTACGGCGCCGCGCCGCGCTGACCCCGCTGCCGGTAGGGTCATTTGCTGCACCAAAAGCCAGCCCGCCACACGTGGCCGTGCCAAGCCCAATTTTAATTGGCTTAAAGCCACACATTGGCCGAGTAAACTGAAGTTTTCATAGTTCGAAACGCCACAAGTGGCCTAGCGCCACTAGTAACGAAAACCTTAAAAAAAACACTGGACTCGACTAGTGCATTCCTATCTGCATAGCCCACGTGGTATTTATATTCACATACCAACGTAGGTTTACAAGGCTTATTCATACATTGTATTCACAAGGCCTTTGAGACTTAGTCTACAGCAAAGCATGGAGACTAACTGAAGGGCCTCACACGGGAGAGAGAGTCCTACGTGAGAAAGGAGATCAGGCATGCGAACAGCTGTATGAAAGAGGTAGGCATAGGATTCATCGTCAGGTAGTTGACCATAAGGGGTTACACCCATAGTAGTAGGAACTAGAGTAGTATTGAGAACATCAAGGTCCTAAAAAGGAGTAATCTGCACGACGGGAGAGTGCATCTGGTACTATGTTATCTACACCCTTTTAAAGAAGGACGCCCCTATAGCTACCTTGCTAGCATCTGTAGCTACAACAAAGGGTTTAGTAGTATCCGGTAGGATGAGTACGGGAGGGAGAGGAGTAGGGATTTTAGACACTGAAAAGCCGACTGACATTCACTACTCCAAACAAAGGGGATATCCTTCTTTAATAGATGATTAATAGGGGCTGCTATAGTTGCGAAACGCGGGATAAAACGCCTATAGTAAGAAGCGATTCCTAGAAAACTACGTACATTAGGGGTAGGGGTAGGCCATTCCTGAATTGACTTAGTTTTATCCGGGTCGGTAGCAACCCCGGCATCTGACAGAACGTGCCCTAAAAATGGGACACTCCTACCCGAACGAACTTTAGCACGGCGCGCGCATAAAGAATTTTCAGCCATTATTTCTAATACTTTCTTTAAATCACGTAGGTGCGTTTCAAAATCAGGAGAATAAATAAGGATATCATCTAAGTAAGCTTGAGCACAAGAACGGTCATGCTCAGATAAAGAAACAGAGGAGAAGGAAGGATCCTTTAAATCAGAGGACACTTGAGGAAGGTGAGAATTTCCCATAACCGGTCTAAGCACTTCATTCATTAACATTTGGAAAGAGGCAGGAGAGTTACAGAGTCCCATAGCCGCTACTCTAAACTGGTAATGCCCAAAAGGAGTAGCAAAGGCGGTTTTGTGGCAATCCTCAGGAGCTATGCGTAGTTGCCAAAAACCATCCGCACAATCTAGTACTGTGAAACAGGTAGAACCTTTAACCTTATTAAATATATCATCAATACGAGGTAGAGGGTATTTAGACTTCACAGTAATATCGTTTAACTTCCTATAATCAGTAACTAGGCGAAACTTGCCATTTGGCTTAGGAACTAACAGGACACCAGCGGAGTAGGGGGAGTTACTAGGCTCTATCAATCCTGCTTCTAATAGTGACACTAAAATCTGTTTTAGTTCCTTTAATTCGGTAGGGCCCATTCTATACATCGGAGAGTGCGTAGGAACTGCACCGTCCTTGATAACTACACGGTGTAAAACAGAACGAGGAGGAGGATAAGAAGGGGTCTTTTCTTCAAACACTTTTGAGGAATCTATCACAGCCATGTATCTTACTATTTCATTTTCAGTAAATCCACTCCTATTGTATCCACTGTGTTTACATCTATATCCACACTATTATTAGTGATAGGTATCTCTTGTACTTCTAACTGAAGGAACATACATAATAGGTATCCATATTCCTTTAGTTCAGATCGCAATTCGTCATTGGACATTATACTTCAGGATAGGTCTCACAGGAGGATAACAGGTGTAGAGAGGAGTAATATCTACCAAGGATAAATTTTCTAATCTATATAATGACGTTCCGGTACCAGTAAAAGCTATCTGGAAACCAAATGACCATAGTATCATAATTAATAGTAATCTTATTATCCTGGTGCCAATCTAAATCCTAGTAATACATCAGCTGTGTGATAGGGCCTATAGTGGCCGTCAGGTTGACCGTACGTCCTTGTATGACCAGGGGAAGGGACACCGTACCCGGGGGAATGACTGGTGCGACCGTCAGCATAATGGACAGTGACCGTTTTTGTGTGAGGGATAGGGA
>RPFO01001350.1:2500-30000 GCA_009746045.1 Mesostigma viride
CAAATGTGTGTGGGTGGCAAGCGACAGCAACACATGGAAGGTGCGCTGCGTGGGCCCGTGCAAATGGCAACGGGGAACCGTGCTGTGAGCGGAAGCCACAACAGCTGCAAAATACAGAACTGGAAAGGAATGCGCACACCTGGCAGGTCTTGAGGGCTCGGTCGGGGCCGTATTCCCATCGTACATCCAACAGGCACACGCAGAGGCATGCCCTACAGCGGAGCGGTCACCCACGCAGAGGCATGCCCTACAGCGGAGCGGTCACCCACGCAGAGGCATGCCCTACAGCGGAGCGGTCACCCACGCAGAGGCATGCCCTACAGCGGAGCGGTCACCCACGCAGAGGCATGCCCTACAGCGGAGCGGTCACAAGGGCTGAGGCATGCCCTACAGCGGAGCGGTCACCCACGCAGAGGCATGCCCTACAGCGGAGCGGTCGCCCACGCAGAGGCATGCCCTACAGCGGAGCGGTCGCCCACGCAGAGGCATGCCCTACAGCAGAGCGGTCACCCACGCAGAGGCATGCCCTACAGCGGAGCGGTCACCCACGCAGAGGCATGCCCTACAGCGGAGCGGTCACCCACGCAGAGGCATGCCCTACAGCGGAGCGGTCACCCACGCAGAGGCATGCCCTACAGCGGAGCGGTCACAAGGGCGGAGGCATGCCCTACAGCGGAGCGGTCGCCCACGCAGAGGCATGCCCTACAGCGGAGCGGTCACCCACGCAGAGGCATGCCCTACAGCAGAGCGGTCACCCACGCAGAGGCATGCCCTACAGCGGAGCGGTCACCCACGCAGAGGCATGCCCTACAGCGGAGCGGTCACCCACGCAGAGGCATGCCCTACAGCGGAGCGGTCACAAGGGCGGAGGCATGCCCTACAGCGGAGCGGTCGCCCACGCAGAGGCATGCCCTACAGCGGAGCGGTCACCCACGCAGAGGCATGCCCTACAGCGGAGCGGTCACCCACGCAGAGGCATGCCCTACAGCGGAGCGGTCACCCACGCAGAGGCATGCCCTACAGCAGAGCGGTCACCCACGCAGAGGCATGCCCTACAGCGGAGCGGTCACCCACGCAGAGGCATGCCCTACAGCGGAGCGGTCACCCACGCAGAGGCATGCCCTACAGCATAGCGGTCACCCACGCAGAGGCATGCCCTACAGCGGAGCGGTCACAAGGGCAGAGGCATGCCCTACAGCGGAGCGGTCACCCACGCAGAGGCATGCCCTACAGCGGAGCGGTCACCCACGCAGAGGCATGCCCTACAGCGGAGCGGTCACAAGGGCAGAGGCATGCCCTACAGCGGAGCGGTCACCCACGCAGAGGCATGCCCTACAGCGGAGCGGTCGCCCACGCAGAGGCATGCCCTACAGCGGAGCGGTCACCCACGCAGAGGCATGCCCTACAGCGGAGCGGTCGCCCACGCAGAGGCATGCCCTACAGCGGAGCGGTCACCCACGCAGAGGCATGCCCTACAGCGGAGCGGTCGCCCACGCAGAGGCATGCCCTACAGCGGAGCGGTCGCCCACGCAGAGGCATGCCCTACAGCGGAGCGGTCACCCACGCAGAGGCATGCCCTACAGCGGAGCGGTCGCCCACGCAGAGGCATGCGCTACAGCGGAGCGGTCGCCCACGCAGAGGCATGCCCTACAGCGGAGCGGTCGCCCACGCAGAGGCATGCCCTACAGCGGAGCGGTCACCCACGCAGAGGCATGCCCTACAGCGGAGCGGTCACCCACGCAGAGGCATGCCCTACAGCGGAGCGGTCGCCCACGCAGAGGCGTGCCCTACAGCGGAGCGGTCACCCACGCAGAGGCATGCCCTACAGCGGAGCGGTCACCCACGCAGAGGCATGCCCTACAGCGGAGCGGTCACCCACGCAGAGGCATGCCCTACAGCGGAGCGGTCACCCACGCAGAGGCATGCCCTACAGCGGAGCGGTCACAAGGGCGGAGGCATGCCCTACAGCGGAGCGGTCGCCCACGCAGAGGCATGCCCTACAGCGGAGCGGTCACAAGGGCGGAGGCATGCCCTACAGCAGAGCGGTCACCCACGCAGAGGCATGCCCTACAGCGGAGCGGTCACCCACGCAGAGGCATGCCCTACAGCGGAGCGGTCACCCACGCAGAGGCATGCCCTACAGCGGAGCGGTCACAAGGGCGGAGGCATGCCCTACAGCGGAGCGGTCGCCCACGCAGAGGCATGCCCTACAGCGGAGCGGTCACAAGGGCGGAGGCATGCCCTACAGCAGAGCGGTCACCCACGCAGAGGCATGCCCTACAGCGGAGCGGTCACCCACGCAGAGGCATGCCCTACAGCGGAGCGGTCACAAGGGCGGAGGCATGCCCTACAGCAGAGCGGTCACCCACGCAGAGGCATGCCCTACAGCGGAGCGGTCACCCACGCAGAGGCATGCCCTACAGCGGAGCGGTCACCCACGCAGAGGCATGCCCTACAGCAGAGCGGTCACCCACGCAGAGGCATGCCCTACAGCGGAGCGGTCACCCACGCAGAGGCATGCCCTACAGCGGAGCGGTCACCCACGCAGAGGCATGCCCTACAGCGGAGCGGTCGCCCACGCAGAGGCATGCCCTACAGCGGAGCGGTCGCCCACGCACAGGCATGCCCTACAGCGGAGCGGTCACCCACGCAGAGGCATGCCCTACAGCGGAGCGGTCGCCCACGCAGAGGCATGCGCTACAGCGGAGCGGTCGCCCACGCAGAGGCATGCCCTACAGCGGAGCGGTCGCCCACACAGAGGCATGCCCTACAGCGGAGCGGTCACCCACGCAGAGGCATGCCCTACAGCGGAGCGGTCACCCACGCAGAGGCATGCCCTACAGCGGAGCGGTCGCCCACGCAGAGGCGTGCCCTACAGCGGAGCGGTCACCCACGCAGAGGCATGCCCTACAGCGGAGCGGTCACCCACGCAGAGGCATGCCCTACAGCGGAGCGGTCACCCACGCAGAGGCATGCCCTACAGCGGAGCGGTCACCCACGCAGAGGCATGCCCTACAGCGGAGCGGTCACAAGGGCGGAGGCATGCCCTACAGCGGAGCGGTCACCCACGCAGAGGCATGCCCTACAGCGGAGCGGTCACAAGGGCGGGGCATGCCCTACAGCAGAGCGGTCACCCACGCAGAGGCATGCCCTACAGCGGAGCGGTCACCCACGCAGAGGCATGCCCTACAGCGGAGCGGTCACCCACGCAGAGGCATGCCCTACAGCGGAGCGGTCACCCACGCAGAGGCATGCCCTACAGCGGAGCGGTCACCCACGCAGAGGCATGCCCTACAGCGGAGCGGTCACCCACGCAGAGGCATGCCCTACAGCGGAGCGGTCGCCCACGCAGAGGCATGCCCTACAGCGGAGCGGTCGCCCACGCAGAGGCATGCCCTACAGCAGAGCGGTCACCCACGCAGAGGCATGCCCTACAGCGGAGCGGTCACCCACGCAGAGGCATGCCCTACAGCGGAGCGGTCACCCACGCAGAGGCATGCCCTACAGCGGAGCGGTCACCCACGCAGAGGCATGCCCTACAGCGGAGCGGTCACAAGGGCGGAGGCATGCCCTACAGCGGAGCGGTCGCCCACGCAGAGGCATGCCCTACAGCGGAGCGGTCACCCACGCAGAGGCATGCCCTACAGCAGAGCGGTCACCCACGCAGAGGCATGCCCTACAGCGGAGCGGTCACCCACGCAGAGGCATGCCCTACAGCGGAGCGGTCACCCACGCAGAGGCATGCCCTACAGCGGAGCGGTCACAAGGGCGGAGGCATGCCCTACAGCGGAGCGGTCGCCCACGCAGAGGCATGCCCTACAGCGGAGCGGTCACCCACGCAGAGGCATGCCCTACAGCGGAGCGGTCACCCACGCAGAGGCATGCCCTACAGCGGAGCGGTCGCCCACGCAGAGGCATGCCCTACAGCGGAGCGGTCACCCACGCAGAGGCATGCCCTACAGCGGAGCGGTCACCCACGCAGAGGCATGCCCTACAGCGGAGCGGTCGCCCACGCAGAGGCGTGCCCTACAGCGGAGCGGTCACCCACGCAGAGGCATGCCCTACAGCGGAGCGGTCACCCACGCAGAGGCATGCCCTACAGCGGAGCGGTCACCCACGCAGAGGCATGCCCTACAGCGGAGCGGTCACCCACGCAGAGGCATGCCCTACAGCGGAGCGGTCACAAGGGCGGAGGCATGCCCTACAGCGGAGCGGTCGCCCACGCAGAGGCATGCCCTACAGCGGAGCGGTCACAAGGGCGGAGGCATGCCCTACAGCGGAGCGGTCACCCACGCAGAGGCATGCCCTACAGCGGAGCGGTCACCCACGCAGAGGCATGCCCTACAGCGGGGCGGTCACCCACGCAGAGGCATGCCCTACAGCGGAGCGGTCACAAGGGCGGAGGCATGCCCTACAGCGGAGCGGTCGCCCACGCAGAGGCATGCCCTACAGCGGAGCGGTCACAAGGGCGGAGGCATGCCCTACAGCAGAGCGGTCACCCACGCAGAGGCATGCCCTACAGCGGAGCGGTCACCCACGCAGAGGCATGCCCTACAGCGGAGCGGTCACAAGGGCGGAGGCATGCCCTACAGCAGAGCGGTCACCCACGCAGAGGCATGCCCTACAGCGGAGCGGTCACCCACGCAGAGGCATGCCCTACAGCGGAGCGGTCACCCACGCAGAGGCATGCCCTACAGCAGAGCGGTCACCCACGCAGAGGCATGCCCTACAGCGGAGCGGTCACCCACGCAGAGGCATGCCCTACAGCGGAGCGGTCACCCACGCAGAGGCATGCCCTACAGCGGAGCGGTCGCCCACGCAGAGGCATGCCCTACAGCGGAGCGGTCGCCCACGCAGAGGCATGCCCTACAGCGGAGCGGTCACCCACGCAGAGGCATGCCCTACAGCGGAGCGGTCGCCCACGCAGAGGCATGCGCTACAGCGGAGCGGTCGCCCACGCAGAGGCATGCCCTACAGCGGAGCGGTCGCCCACACAGAGGCATGCCCTACAGCGGAGCGGTCACCCACGCAGAGGCATGCCCTACAGCGGAGCGGTCACCCACGCAGAGGCATGCCCTACAGCGGAGCGGTCGCCCACGCAGAGGCGTGCCCTACAGCGGAGCGGTCACCCACGCAGAGGCATGCACTACAGCGGAGCGGTCACCCACGCAGAGGCATGCCCTACAGCGGAGCGGTCACCCACGCAGAGGCATGCCCTACAGCGGAGCGGTCACCCACGCAGAGGCATGCCCTACAGCGGAGCGGTCACAAGGGCGGAGGCATGCCCTACAGCGGAGCGGTCGCCCACGCAGAGGCATGCCCTACAGCGGAGCGGTCACAAGGGCGGAGGCATGCCCTACAGCAGAGCGGTCACCCACGCAGAGGCATGCCCTACAGCGGAGCGGTCACCCACGCAGAGGCATGCCCTACAGCGGAGCGGTCACCCACGCAGAGGCATGCCCTACAGCGGAGCGGTCACAAGGGCGGAGGCATGCCCTACAGCGGAGCGGTCACCCACGCAGAGGCATGCCCTACAGCGGAGCGGTCACAAGGGCGGAGGCATGCCCTACAGCGGAGCGGTCACCCACGCAGAGGCATGCCCTACAGCGGAGCGGTCACCCACGCAGAGGCATGCCCTACAGCGGAGCGGTCGCCCACGCAGAGGCATGCCCTACAGCGGAGCGGTCACCCACGCAGAGGCATGCCCTACAGCGGAGCGGTCACCCACGCAGAGGCATGCCCTACAGCGGAGCGGTCGCCCACGCAGAGGCGTGCCCTACAGCGGAGCGGTCACCCACGCAGAGGCATGCCCTACAGCGGAGCGGTCACCCACGCAGAGGCATGCCCTACAGCGGAGCGGTCACCCACGCAGAGGCATGCCCTACAGCGGAGCGGTCACCCACGCAGAGGCATGCCCTACAGCGGAGCGGTCACAAGGGCGGAGGCATGCCCTACAGCGGAGCGGTCGCCCACGCAGAGGCATGCCCTACAGCGGAGCGGTCACAAGGGCGGAGGCATGCCCTACAGCAGAGCGGTCACCCACGCAGAGGCATGCCCTACAGCGGAGCGGTCACCCACGCAGAGGCATGCCCTACAGCGGAGCGGTCACCCACGCAGAGGCATGCCCTACAGCGGAGCGGTCACAAGGGCGGAGGCATGCCCTACAGCGGAGCGGTCGCCCACGCAGAGGCATGCCCTACAGCGGAGCGGTCACAAGGGCGGAGACATGCCCTACAGCAGAGCGGTCACCCACGCAGAGGCATGCCCTACAGCGGAGCGGTCACCCACGCAGAGGCATGCCCTACAGCGGAGCGGTCACAAGGGCGGAGGCATGCCCTACAGCAGAGCGGTCACCCACGCAGAGGCATGCCCTACAGCGGAGCGGTCACCCACGCAGAGGCATGCCCTACAGCGGAGCGGTCACCCACGCAGAGGCATGCCCTACAGCAGAGCGGTCACCCACGCAGAGGCATGCCCTACAGCGGAGCGGTCACCCACGCAGAGGCATGCCCTACAGCGGAGCGGTCACCCACGCAGAGGCATGCCCTACAGCGGAGCGGTCGCCCACGCAGAGGCATGCCCTACAGCGGAGCGGTCGCCCACGCAGAGGCATGCCCTACAGCGGAGCGGTCACCCACGCAGAGGCATGCCCTACAGCGGAGCGGTCGCCCACGCAGAGGCATGCGCTACAGCGGAGCGGTCGCCCACGCAGAGGCATGCCCTACAGCGGAGCGGTCGCCCACACAGAGGCATGCCCTACAGCGGAGCGGTCACCCACGCAGAGGCATGCCCTACAGCGGAGCGGTCGCCCACGCAGAGGCGTGCCCTACAGCGGAGCGGTCACCCACGCAGAGGCATGCCCTACAGCGGAGCGGTCACCCACGCAGAGGCATGCCCTACAGCGGAGCGGTCGCCCACGCAGAGGCGTGCCCTACAGCGGAGCGGTCACCCACGCAGAGGCATGCCCTACAGCGGAGCGGTCACCCACGCAGAGGCATGCCCTACAGCGGAGCGGTCACCCACGCAGAGGCATGCCCTACAGCGGAGCGGTCACCCACGCAGAGGCATGCCCTACAGCGGAGCGGTCACAAGGGCGGAGGCATGCCCTACAGCGGAGCGGTCGCCCACGCAGAGGCATGCCCTACAGCGGAGCGGTCACAAGGGCGGAGGCATGCCCTACAGCAGAGCGGTCACCCACGCAGAGGCATGCCCTACAGCGGAGCGGTCACCCACGCAGAGGCATGCCCTACAGCGGAGCGGTCACCCACGCAGAGGCATGCCCTACAGCGGAGCGGTCACAAGGGCGGAGGCATGCCCTACAGCGGAGCGGTCACCCACGCAGAGGCATGCCCTACAGCGGAGCGGTCACCCACGCAGAGGCATGCCCTACAGCGGAGCGGTCACCCACGCAGAGGCATGCCCTACAGCGGAGCGGTCACCCACGCAGAGGCATGCCCTACAGCGGAGCGGTCACAAGGGCGGAGGCATGCCCTACAGCGGAGCGGTCGCCCACGCAGAGGCATGCCCTACAGCGGAGCGGTCACAAGGGCGGAGGCATGCCCTACAGCAGAGCGGTCACCCACGCAGAGGCATGCCCTACAGCGGAGCGGTCGCCCACGCAGAGGCATGCCCTACAGCGGAGCGGTCACCCACGCAGAGGCATGCCCTACAGCGGAGCGGTCGCCCACGCAGAGGCATGCCCTACAGCGGAGCGGTCACCCACGCAGAGGCATGCCCTACAGCGGAGCGGTCACCCACGCAGAGGCATGCCCTACAGCGGAGCGGTCACAAGGGCAGAGGCATGCCCTACAGCGGAGCGGTCACCCACGCAGAGGCATGCCCTACAGCGGAGCGGTCACCCACGCAGAGGCATGCCCTACAGCGGAGCGGTCGCCCACGCAGAGGCATGCCCTACAGCGGAGCGGTCGCCCACGCGGAGGCATGCCCTACAGCGGAGCGGTCACCCACGCAGAGGCATGCCCTACAGCGGAGCGGTCGCCCACGCAGAGGCATGCCCTACAGCGGAGCGGTCACCCACGCAGAGGCATGCCCTACAGCGGAGCGGTCGCCCACGCAGAGGCATGCCCTACAGCGGAGCGGTCACAAGGGCAGAGGCATGCCCTACAGCGGAGCGGTCACACCCGTCAGTCCCAGCCGCGCTGCCGCATAGGGAGCCGTGGTCACCACATCGTTCCCATCAGGCCACATGGACGCGGCATTTTTCCCATCAGGCCACATGGATGCGCCATCGTTCCCATCAGGCCACCGCGACGCTGCAACCAGGAACAAGGGGGACCGGTGCTGGGAAAGGAACGCGGGAAGGACTTGAATTCGGTGCAACCGCGATTAGCCACAAGGGCGGTCATGTATAAAAGGTTTACCAAGCTGCTGGCACACGGCACAAGTAGAGCAAGCATGGCGGGAGGACGTGGATATGGACCAGGACTTGCCTGCTGCTGCCGCCACTGGCGCGCCTCACTGGGCTCGGGGGAGGGCGTCCAGGAGGTCATCTCCCCCGCCTGCGGGTGGTCGCCCGATGCCCTCGACGCGTCCGCCGTGTCCCGCACGATGCCTTTCTTGGCCTCCTGCGCGACGGATGGCAGGATCAGCGTGTGTGTGCACGTATGGCAGGGTGCCAGACTGCATCAGTGCCGCCCAGGGGAATGCTGGGCATTGCCACGCCGATGCATGGTCGTGTGGTGGGGGACTTGTCACACAAGCTATGTCATGCTCGTTATGCTACAGGCACCCCTGCCATGGCTGCATTGCCAGGATCCTGGGAAGAAGAACGCAGGCTCCATAGTTTGCCTCTGGAACATGAGGATGGCTCACCCTGGTGCTGTGCCACCGCGACGGTTCCCCTTGCTACGGGCTAATGACTACGGGCATTGATGGGTTTCATGTGAGCATGCTGCGCACAAAAGCTCCCACACACATGCAAGTCATGGGATCGCGCATCCCAACAAGCGATTGGAGAGGTGGCTCCGCAGCGATTGGAGAGGTGGCAGAATACCCTGACCCCGTCCCTTCCATCACCGCTGCAGGAGCATGCACCATCGCAACGGCTACGTGAGTGACACAAGCACTAGCCCGGGCGGCACACTCTGGAGCATGCACCCCGCATGGCTGCATGCAAATTGGATGTACTCCCACAGTATGGTTTGCTACTGGCCCTCCACGTTCCCAGCGCTACAAGGGGCCACACTCTCGAAGCCTGGCAGGGACATGCAAACACAAGGGGGCATGTGCTACCGAAGAGCAAAAGGGCCGCCTGCTCCTGCCACACCATCCAAAGTCATCGGCCAACGCATGGCTTGTGAGGCCTCCCTGCCTGTCCCTGCTTCAGATGGCTGTCCACGCAGGGCACAGATGCAACCGCAAGTAAACCACCAACACATCCCGATGCATCACACGGGTATTCTGCGGTAGCACGGCTATAACACACACTAGCCCACCCTCATGGCCACTGCTGCGGTGGCTCACCATGCGGATGTTGTACACGCCGATGGACATGGGGCCAAACTTGCCGGTGGCGGGCAGCCCGTTGGACTCCTGGGGACGAGGTGACAAGGTGACAAGGTGACAAGGTGACAAGGTGACAAGGTGACAAGGTGACAAGGTGACAAGGTGACAAGGTGACGAGGTGACAAGGTGACAAGGTGACAAGGTGACGTGGTGACGAGGTGACGAGGTGACGAGGTGACGAGGTGACGAGGTGACGAGGTGACGAGGTGACGAGGTGAGGAGGTGAGGAGGTGAGGAGGTGAGGAGGTGAGGAGGTGAGGAGGTGACGAGGTGAGGAGGTGAGGAGGTGAGGAGGTGAGGAGGTGAGGAGGTGAGGAGGTGAGGAGGTGAGGAGGTGAGGAGGTGAGGAGGTGAGGAGGTGAGGAGGTGAGGAGGTGAGGAGGTGAGGAGGTGAGGAGGTGAGGAGGTGAGGAGGTGAGGAGGTGAGGAGGTGAGGAGGTGAGGAGGTGAGGAGGTGAGGAGGTGAGGAGGTGAGGAGGTGAGGAGGTGAGGAGGTGAGGAGGTGAGGAGGTGAGGAGGTGAGGAGGTGAGGAGGTGAGGAGGTGAGGAGGTGAGGAGGTGAGGAGGTGAGGAGGTGAGGAGGTGAGGAGGTGAGGAGGTGAGGAGGTGAGGAGGTGAGGAGGTGAGGAGGTGAGGAGGTGAGGAGGTGAGGAGGTGAGGAGGTGAGGAGGTGAGGAGGTGAGGAGGTGAGGAGGTGAGGAGGTGAGGAGGTGAGGAGGTGAGGAGGTGAGGAGGTGAGGAGGTGAGGAGGTGAGGAGGTGAGGAGGTGAGGAGGTGAGGAGGTGAGGAGGTGAGGAGGTGAGGAGGTGAGGAGGTGAGGAGGTGAGGAGGTGAGGAGGTGAGGAGGTGAGGAGGTGAGGAGGTGAGGAGGTGAGGAGGTGAGGAGGTGAGGAGGTGAGGAGGTGAGGAGGTGAGGAGGTGAGGAGGTGAGGAGGTGAGGAGGTGAGGAGGTGAGGAGGTGAGGAGGTGAGGAGGTGAGGAGGTGAGGAGGTGAGGAGGTGAGGAGGTGAGGAGGTGAGGAGGTGAGGAGGTGAGGAGGTGAGGAGGTGAGGAGGTGAGGAGGTGAGGAGGTGAGGAGGTGAGGAGGGGAGGAGGGGAGGAGGGAGGGGGAGGAGGGGAGGAGGGGAGGAGGGGAGGAGGGGAGGAGGGGAGGAGGGGAGGAGGGGAGGAGGGGAGGAGGGGAGGAGGGGAGGAGGGAGGAGGGGAGGAGGGGAGGAGGGGAGGAGGGGAGGAGGGGAGGAGGGGACGGGGGACGAGGGGACGAGGGGACGAGGGGACGAGGGGACGAGGGGACGAGGGGACGAGGGACGAGGGGACGAGGGGACGAGGGACGAGGGGACGAGGGGACGAGGGGACGAGGGGACGAGGGGACGAGGGACGAGGGGACGAGGGGACGAGGGGACGAGGGGACGAGGGGACGAGGGGACGAGGGGACGAGGGGACGAGGGGATGAGGGGACGAGGGGACATGCCACACCCGTACCAGAGCATGTGACCAAGCAGACATGAGGGGAAGGAAAACCAGGTTTAGGAGAGTCGGGTACCCATACCAAGGGGTGCCTGATAAACCATGCTATGGAGTATGACCCCTTCAGAAGGAAGGGGGAGAAAGGGGGGGAGACCTGTATACCGCCTGCTTCCCCAGCGTGCCTCCAACAACCTGCCTCAGCCTTGCTTGTCACATCCTTCCATTGTCAACAAGAAGGTGGCATTATATACAGTGCATGGACGTCCGCGGGCTTTGCTTGACTACAATGCGTCCTAACTGCTATATTCATCCATGTTGCGCCGTCATGTGCTAACCATCGTGGCTGGTAATAAAAGACACGCAGTTGTGAAAAGTATTTGCTGACATGACGAGACAGGCGGCAAAGGACGAGCAGATTATTGACATAGCAGTTCATCACGGCAGCGAGCCAGCTTCGCAAAGCCTAGCCGTTCTATCGCCAGGACGTGCCTGCCATTTTTGGAGGGCAGCCACGGTCTTGTCCCCGAAATAGCCCGTGCATCCATCCGAGGACTCGAAAAACCCTTCCGAAAGAAGGTACTCTTGAAGAGCTCGGACATCGTCGCCGAAATCTCCTTTCTGCGGATACCTGCTGTCTTCGAACCGGTGAAACGCGGGCTGGGTGGGGCCAATCGGCACGCAAGTGTAATGCCGCGAGTCAGCGCGAGACCAGACATGAGGAGACGCGATCGTCAGGAAATCAAAGAAAACGCTTGCGAAAAAAGGCTGCGTCGTTGGTTGTGAAGTCGACACTTACGACAGTAGGTAAGTCACGCGCTGCCTCGCCAATTTGCCGTCCTTTGTCGTTTGGGTGGGCAAGAGCTTGGCACGAGCGTTTGGGAGGCAATGGGGTCCGTAACCGTAAGAAACCGATCCGTGGTGGAATAAAACCACTAGATATTCTTCTGAAGTGACCGACGAAGCTTCGAGATTGTTGCTGGCCCCTTAACCGGATAATTCTCGTTGAGCTCACGAGAGTGGCGTTGGTTACTCCTGCGGATATTTCCATGTCGGCAATAGCATACGTATTCACGGTTGCAACAATTGCTTACTTCTATCCCACAATCATATCAGCTAAAAAACTTGTAGCTTAATTTATGTCTTCCGTACATGCTTCTTCTGTTTTCTGGGCGCCATAGCCTTGATGACGACCATGTTTCGTAGTGTGGTACAAGCACAGCTGGCCCGAGTTATTATGCTGCTGTATTTCCCAACGTTCAAAGCCCGCGCGCTTCGGGCTGAGAAGGCGGGAAAGGCGCGGCGCGGCCTGCCTTCTTGGCTTTGCACGTTTGTCAGCATCAAAATACAGGCAACCTCAGGCGGTCCTGACGTCCTGACTCCTGACCTGGTCGGAGCCACGTGGCGATGCCCCCGCGAGGCCATGGAGGCTGCTAGTTTGCCACGTAGCCTTGCAGCTATGGCAGGATAATGGAGATGTTAACACTGAAGCCTGGCTCGAGCGAACAAATACACTGCCGGCTGGCTAAAACCCAGCAGTAACCCAGCTATGATATGACAACACTCAGCATTGAGGATTAGCAACATTTGCTGCTTTCGGCAATTCTCTGGATGTCAGATAGAATGAAACACAATTGGTCAGCCAAGTAGGTATGGCAACGGCATAATGCTGGCTCAAAGCAGAACATCGTTATCGTTGGGCGACTTCTCGCCTGTCGTGCTCCAAACGTCTCGTCGACACGTGTCGGGAAAAGCTCTGCGGCCTGCACCATTGTTGCCGCATTGGAAATCACTTCACGGGCTTCGATTTTGTTCCACCGTGCCTAAGCATAGAGGGTTTTCCTGTGTTGTAGCATATGCGTCTGCCGAAGCTACCAGTGGTCTTGCTGCCCTCACACGGAAAGGAGTTCCTTTGAAAAAACAAGTTGCGGAAGTCATTGAAGAGGGCTTAGAGCTTCTGGAATGGCCCTTGCTATGCCAGCAGGTGGGTTTTCGCCAGGCAGCAGGACCTGCACTTGGACTGACTTCGCTTAGCATGTAGCGATGATTGATTCGGCTCAGGGGCGGTTGGCTCAGAGGCGTGCCACCTACATTCCCGATGAACAGTTACTAGCCGCTGATTACGCGAAATCGATCCAATCTGGTTGTTCAGGTTGTAGGTGTTTAGCACGGCACACCGTAGTAGTCGAAACACATGAAATGGTACGTGAATTGCCCATCGACCAATAGATTTTAGCCTAGTCTGGCTGCCCCTTGTGCCTCCTTAACAGATGGACACAAGGACTGGAGCCAAGTCCCATCTTTTTGCCCGAAAGCTGGCATGGTCGTTCTCGCTACAAGATGGCTGTCACCAATACACAAACAATCTTTGCTCTTGCTCTTGCTCTTGCTCTTGCTCTCGCTCTTGCTCTCGCTCTCGCTCTCGCTCTCGCTCTCGCTCTCGCTCTCGCTCTCGCTCTCGCTCTCGCTCTCGCTCTCGCTCTCGCTCTCGCTCTCGCTCCCGCTCTCGCTCTCGCTCTCGCTCCCGCTCTCGCTCCCGCTCTCGCTCTCGCTCTCGCTCTCGCTCTCGCTCTCGCTCTCGCTCTCGCTCTCGCTCTCGCTCTCGCTCTCGCTCTCGCTCTCGCTCTCGCTCTCGCTCTCGCTCTCGCTCTCGCTCTCGCTCTCGCTCTCGCTCTCGCTCTCGCTCTCGCTCTCGCTCTCGCTCTCGCTCTCGCTCTCGCTCTCGCTCTCGCTCTCGCTCTCGCTCTCGCTCTCGCTCTCGCTCTCGCTCTCGCTCTCGCTCTCGCTCTCGCTCTCGCTCTCGCTCTCGCTCTCGCTCTCGCTCTCGCTCTCGCTCTCGCTCTCGCTCTCGCTCTCGCTCTCGTTCTCGCTCTCGCTCTTGCTCTTGCTCTTGCTCTTGCTCATGCTCTTGCTCATGCGGTGTCGATGGCTGCGTGACGGGTGGGCTGAACGGGCTCTGGGTATGTGGTGGGGACATGATCACCTTCTTGTTTCCAAGCGCCAGGTGGCAGTCTTTGCAGCCACCCCAAACGGCAGGGGCAAGGCCCTGGCATGGCGTGTCGAGATCGGCCGCTCGCTGCAGGAGAGTGAAAAGCTGCTCGCCCAGACACAGGCAGCGCTCCTGGTCCATGAGGTGCGCCATTAGGTTTATTAATAGTGACAATCTTTTCTCCCAGATTGAGGCAGGCCTCCTGGTTTAAGAGGTACATTCGTCATTCACCCTCCTTGTGCATTAGATTAGTAGATTTTCCTATAGCTCTTTTGTCAACATTTGGCCTTTATTTGATGAGAGCCTGCGGAGAATCTCCTTGCCAACAAAGGCTGCTGTGTATGTTTTTGCTGTTGGTTGTTGTCAGGGTGTGCCATGCGGTGCTGATGTCAGCGCACGTCTGCCTGGATGGACCCTCTGGATTTGTAGAATATCTCGCCCGAAGGCTCGGTTTGGCGATGGTTGAAGCTCATGGCCCAGCCAAGTGTCCTTGAAATGGGACCATCTCACAGAAAAGCCACTTTTGGTGTCAAATGTGAGCATTAGCGTTGACATGGACCCTTGCGCAGCAGTTCTGCCAACGCTGCTATCCGAGCCTTGGAAACTGCCGTTACTGGGCATAGTGTTTGCTGTCTATCGTCAAACTTTTATTCTGTATGACTGGTGTGCAGCAGTCATAGTAGTACACAATTTGTGCCACAGCAACCACAGCTGCCACGTGTCACGTATCCTTCCACGTGTCTCCCTCATCGAGTCGTGTTTCCTGTGCCTCTATGTAACCTAACTTCGCTGACGCCACACGTCCCCATTGCGAGCTGCTGCCAACCCCCCCCTTACTGGCTGCCACCGCACGTCCCCCTTGCTGGCGGCAGGATGTGGACCTGTCGGGCATCTTCCAGTGTGGGCCAGCGCTCAAGGTTGCGTGCAAGGGCATGCCCTGCGGCGCGCAGCAGCTACTCTCGGTCGCGCTCACGCTGCGCTTTGCGGCTGAGATCGCGGTACAGTGACCATACTCAGTGACCATGAACCATGGCCATGAACCGTGAGCAGTGACCATGAGAGTGACCCCACACAGTGACCAAACACAGTTGCCATAAACAGTGACCTTGAGAGTGACCACACACAGTGACCATACACAGTTACCATAAACAGTGGCCATGAAAGTGACCATACACAGTGGCCATACACTATGACCATGGACAATGACCATGAGAGTGACCATACAAAGTGACCATACACAGTGACCATGAGAGTGACCATACACAGTTTCTGGCCTGCGCTGGTTGTCTCCTTGATACACAGTGGCCATACACAGTGACCATAAACAGTGACCATGAGAGTGACCATACACAGTGACCATAAACAGTGACCATAAACAGTGACCATAAACAGAGACCATGAGAGTGACCATACACAGTGACCATAAACAGTTACCATAAACAGTGACAATGAGAGTGACCATACACAGTGACCATAAACAGTTGCAATAAACCGTGGCCATGAGAGTGACCATACACAGTGACCATACACAGTGACCATGAGTGACCCTGAAAGTGACCATACACAGTGGCCATACACAGTTACCATAAACAGTGACCATGAGAGTGACCATACACAGTGGCCATACACAGTGGCCATGGACAGTGACCATGGACAGTGACCATGGACAGTGACCATGAACAGTGACCATGAGAGTGACCACACACAGTGGCCATACACTGTGACCATGGACAGTGACCATGGACAGTGACCATGAACGTCCAGCGCACGTTGTATGGAGCGGCATGATGCGTGAAATGACATGTGGTTCCTACCGCCAAGGCGAGTGGGTGGGTATCCACCGGCTGTCTGTCTATTTGGGGCCAGACCCCGGGGCCAAGCGTGACCATGTTTGCAAGGGTGAAATAAGGTTTGAGAGTAGTATGGGGGGCTTGAGTTTGGAGCATTTGAAGTCAATTACATGGGCGATCTCAGACCAGCTGGCCGATCCGCGTGTGTCTCAAGGCACAAGAACGTCGCCAGCCGCACCACTTGATCTCACGGCACCTCGCTAAACCTGTCGTCCTTTCCTGGTTGCTTCCCCTGTCCCCCCTGGTGCCACCCACTGCTGTGCTGTTGTGGACTCCATGGCACGGTGGCACTCATCCTGGTCACGCGGGTGCCCTTTTCATTCCAGTCGACTCATTGTGTCCTCTCTCTCTCTCTCTCTCTCTCTCTCTCTCTCTCTCTCTCTCTCTCTCTCTCTCTCTCTCTCTCTTTCTCTCTCTCTCTCTCTCTCTCTCTCTCTCTCTCTCTCTCTCTCTCTCTCTCTCTCTCTCTCTCTCTCTTCTCTCTCTCTCTCTCTCTCTCTCTCTCTCTCTCTCTCTCTCTCTCTCTCTCTCTCTCTCTCTCTCTCTCTCTCTCTCTCTCTCTCTCTCTCTCTCTCTCTCTCTCTCTCTCTCTCTCTCTCTCTCTCTCTCTCTCTCTCTCTCTCTCTCTCTCTCTCTTTCTCTCTCTCTCTCTCTCTCTCTTTCTCTCTCTCTCTCTCTCTCTCTCTCTCTCTCTCTCTCTCTCTCTCTCTCTCTCTCTCTCTCTCTCTCTCTCCTCTCTCCCTCTCTCTCTCTCTCTCTCTCTCTCTCTCTCTCTCTCTCTCTCTCTCTCTCTCTCTCTCTCTCTCTCTCTCTCCTCGTCGTGTTCCCACATGGACTCCCTTGCGTCCAGGCCAACCTGGAACAAACGAGGCAGCATCGTGGGTGGAGGCCGGAACAGCTCGCGCCCCTGCAGTCCATGCTGGGCGGTGTGGACGACGTGGCTTGGCTGGCCGATGCCATTTTGCAGTGCATCGAGAGCAGGTGAACAGGCAGAGGCAGCGTGGACACGTGGTGGCAAGATGGTGGAGCGGCCATGCCATTGTTGGCTGTTTTCTGGCATTTGCTATTCTGTTGGTATCGTTTCTGGCATACCTTTGTTTCATCCTTGAAAGTCAGTTGGTCTGTATGCCAACTAACATGCCTCAAGGGTGCACCCTCACGAGTCAGCCATGCCCATGTAATGGATGGCTTTAAACTAATGCAATAGTTGGCCCTCGGCTTGGCTCATTGACCTGCCGAATGCCAGTAGCATACCGTAGCCCGTCACCATGGGTGACTCCCGTGCTGGGGATGACTCCGCTTGTGGCTTATCCCATTCGGGCCGTGCAGGCAAGCAAGGCACCGAGGCCGAGGATCAGTAGAGGCATCGCCGTTCTCCTGGCCAAACGTCTCATGGCCAGCACCCTCTACGGAGAAGCTCGACAAAGCTCTAAACAAACGATCTGACGGCTGGCATCCGTAGGTGTGTCTTTCCACATCATTCCTTGGGTGGCAAACTCGGGCGCTTGCTGAACCGGTTTGGTGTGCATGTGGTTTTGGTGTGCATGTGTGTGCGGTTGTTTCTTCCCCCATCGGTCTGTGCTCTCATGGGTCGCATCTGCCGGCTGCATCTACAGGGACGGGTCCATCATGGACACCGCCAGCAAAGCGCTGTGTGAGGTGCGGGCGACCATCAAGCGGACGTCCAAGGAGCTATCCTCGGTGCTGCAGGTGGGTGGCCGAGGTTGCCCGCGGGCGTGCGCTAGGCGTACAGGAACGTTAGGTACTCACCTACAATCACTGGCTGTGGTCCATACCGGGCAGTGGCACCGTGCCGTACGCAAGCATAGCGCTGGTCACTGACACGTGTCGCGATGTGACAGGTCTGTTGCGTGGACAAGGCAAGAAGTCCTGCTGCATATGCATGCTACGCATCATGTTCCATGTCTTAGCTTCTATGCTGCCATCCTCCATGTAGCTTGTGGCCATGGCTTAGTTTCAATCATGGCGCCTTGGTGTACTCCCCATTACTCCAGGACACAAATACGCTTGTTCTAAAGAACACTCTGATGGCGCTGGTTCTTAATAACGACATGGCCTGAACCGCAGGCGGAGGCCGCACGTGCGGTCGCGGAAGGTGCGTACGACACGGCGGTGGTGACTCAGCGCCGCATGCGGCAGTGCATCGCCATCAAGGCCTCCAGGAAGGACGTGTTTCCAGGTACGGTGTGCAGCTGCCAGCACGTAGGGGTGATGTGTGGCGCTGCGTATTGCGATGCTTGCGACGCCACGCATGCCGTGTACACTCTGGTGGAGGATAGCGCTGCGTTGCTATGCTCGCTAGAGTGTGCACGAGGCCAGGGGGGTGCCCGCACACCTGTACTCAGTCCACGGTTGACAGTCCAGTACATGTACAGTGGATGGAATGCATGCTTCCGTCCACCTGCATGCTGGTTGCTCTGGCACAGTTTCTTGCCAGTATGGGGCGCTCTTCATAGATGCCCGGATTCGTGGCTTCCCTTTCTGCCATGCACCCAGGATAGCCCATGGTCCGCTGCTGGCAGTGCGTGGCCTGGCAGGCAGGTGCAAGGGTTGTAACGGAGTAGTTGGGCACACCTGGCTGGCCTTGTTATTGGTCCCCCCTGTACTTAGTAACTCTTGAATACTGAAGACTGAACGGATGTTAATTGAGAGCCAGGACACGCCTTGACATATGGGAGAAGCTGGAAACGACATGTGGTATGCTGGCATGTGCTGGCCCTGGGAATGGCGTGGCCTCCTGCTGCGCGAAACTTATCCTCGTGGCTTATGTCGTCACTGTTCGCTCGCGTCCCATCCCTTGCCTTGGCTGTGTGAATGTTTCCTGGGTCATGGTTCGTGTTTTCATGTTTCATTGTCATGTTTGACGGTCACGGGTCTTCGTCACGGTTCTTGGCCACGGTTCATGTTTCCTTGTCATGGTTTGCGGTCACGTTTCATGTTTCATCGTCGCGGGTCACGTTCACGGTTCATGTTTCATCGTCATGGTTCCTTGTCACGCTTCATGTTTCATCGTCACGGTTCCTTGCCACGGTTCATGCGTCATGCTTGAATGTTCACCTGGCGGCCATGCGCGCCCAGGTGGCCTCACCCTGGACACCAGCAAAAGCGCTGCAACCGCATTTGTGGAGCCTGCGTCGGTCATCCCCCTGAACAATGTGAGCAGCGGCATGTTTCTTGGCCTACTCGAGGCATGTGCTCCGGCCTTGCATAGTGTGGACACTGGGCCCACGTCCCGGTCGTCCATTTGGCGGTGCTGACCACATTTTATAGCTGCCATGGTTTGCCACTGGTGCATACAGCAGTTTTGTATTTCTGTCCCGCATGTGTGTGCTTGCGGTGGCATCCCGTGTAAGAGACATGATGCGGAGGGTTTTCAGTTGGTGAACCTTTGAAGTCTGCAGTGCCATATTGGGGGCTAAGAGAGCGCTTTTGGCCTCATGATACACATGTGCTTGAGTGACAACTCATCCATCATGCAGGCAGTTGGCATGGAAATGGAATGTTGGTAGCTGAAGACTGCTCTTTGTGGTAGTGACGTGGTTTATACTTTTGATCCTTTCTGGTCGAGGTTAGCTTGAACCAGGGTCGGGCGTAAAGGGGTTACGTTACGTGGACCCCTTTTAACTTTTATGAGATAGTAGGGCCATGACCTTGTGAGAGACTGCTGTAAGCAGTGGTGCCTGCGGTGTGAGGGGTATAGTGAGAAGATGTCGCAAAACTGCCTTGGCTGCGAACAAACAGCACTGTTCCTCGTCATGCCGATGTAATGCTTAGTGTTGCATGTTCACTGGCATTGTCTGCACTGAAGGATGGCCCAGGTATATGTCTGGCAATGCTGCGATCTGGCCGGCCCCTGTGTAGCCTATGATGGGTGTCCTCAGCCATGAGAGGTAGGGTAGGGCAACCCTTAGTTGGTGACATGAGGCCGATGCATGCCAACTTGCCTAGCAGCATGGCCATGCCATCACCTGCTTGCCATGCCATGACCTGCTTGCCATGCCATCACCTGCTTGCCATGCCATCACCTGTTTGCCATGCCATGACCTGCTTGCCATGCCATCACCTGCTTGCCATGCCATCACCTGCTTGCCATGCCATGACCTGCTTGCCATGCCATGACCTGCTTGCCATGCCATGACCTGCTTGCCTAGCATGATGACCATGTCATTGCGAACTTTGACTCGATATCCGTGTGTTATGGTCAAAGGCAACTCGTATACATCCTTTCCTTTGTTTCCTGTGTGTTTCTTATAGGTTTCTGTGTACACCTTTCTCTTCCCTGGGGATGTTTGCAGCTCTCTGACCTTTCGATCGATGTCATTGGCTGACCAAACTACGATTGCACGCCACGATTGTCCTGCCCATTGCATCGCATCAGGCCATGCGTGCGCTTTACAGCGCGGAGAAGGCGGAGGAGGCCGCGGTGCTCAAGGGGCTGTCGGAGATGGTACTTGTTATTAATAGTAATATTACTACTATTGTTATTATTGTTATTATTACTATTATTACTGTTGGTTATTCGCTGGCGCACGTGTGGGTTCAAACCGTTGTAAATATGTAATTCTGGACTGCTTGTAACCTCTTGCTGTTGATGACTGTGACTTTGAGCCAGAAAATAGGATGGCCCGGCATATGAAGTCATGTCCGTGGCGGGGCCAGGAAGCATCTGCCATGGCAGGCCTCGTGAGGGTAATTTGTCTGTGATGGACTATTTAAACGGGATCTGTAATTTAGTTAATCAGTTATCTAGTCTTATCATTGCTCACTTGATGCAGGCTACGTGTTTTTGAATTAATCAATTAACGCGCATCTAAACAACCCGTATGGTCACCGGTCAGCCATGCTCACGCGTCACGACTCATTAACAATCACTACTCTTGAAATCGACCGCCGCCCCACACCCCCTGCACCAGCTGGCAGAGCAAGCCACGCCCGTGCGCCGCGTGCTGGGTGCCGTCACTGCGCTGGACCTTGCGCTGGCGCGCGCACGACACGCGCTGTGGCTGCGGGGGGTCAAACCCACGCTGCTGCCACCCGCACCAACACCACAGGATGACACGACCACTGCCAGTAACAGTGATGGTGACGGTTCACTCGCTGCAAGCGCCACCACTACTCCCAACGGTAGCGGCGTTTCCCCAGACGTTGGTGCGGCCTCGGAGCCGAACCCACCCTTGACTTCAGGGGCAGGGGTCCCTGGAGGCATGCAGGTGTCCCTTCTAGGCCTGCGGCACCCCATCCTTTGGCAGCAGGCTCACCCCCTGCCACCTCCCAGGGAGGTGGGTGGCAGCGGGGGGACAAAACCGCGGGCAGTTAGGGGGGGCACGAACGCCAGGGGTGCAACAAACCTGCCAGCCACGGACCAGGGTGTGTTGCAGCCGTCAGTAGCAGAGCAGCTGCAGGAGCAGGGGGTGGCCCGCGCATCAACGAGCTCCAGTTGGAACGGAGACCAGGCGGCTTTGGGGGCAGGCTCAGCACAGGAAAGCTTACGGAGGTAGGTTCCTTACAGACTGAATAATGCCGCTGTGGCGCAGTGGTCTTTGTGATGGGTTGTCGTCCCAAGTCCCTGGTGAGATTCTCATGGTTGTGTGGGTTGTTGGGGCTGGGAGGAATGGGCTCTTTTTCTCAGCGGTGCAGCGCCGGCGTTTCCTGTGTGGACATCACTCGTGAGATGGTTCATGTCCGTGTGCTTGGGCAGGATGACGCGGTGGGCATGGGCGAAACCCGCAATGTCGTGGGGAGGAGTCCCAGTGATAATTGCTTCTAGTATGCCCCCCCTGACCAGCGACAGCTGTCGCTGGCTATGCCACGTCCAGCCACTAGCTGCCACGTGTTCGCTAGCGTGCCGTACATACTTGGCATTCTGGCTGATGTAAGGGCTCTCTGCCTCCCTGTGACGGTTGTTAGGTTGCCAGCAAAGAGTCAACAAGTGGGCCACCCTGCTCAACTGTTTCAGGCGATCTTCCGATTTGACAACATGGCAAAACGGACCCTGAACATTAATCCCATGCCCCTTAATCCCCGCACATCCCTGCTGATGTGCCCCCACATAATGTGCCTACGGCTCATGTTCCCATGCATCATGTGCGCACACATCACATGTGCCCACATCATATGCCCCTCAGGGACGGCCCCGTCCCTGTCGACATCCAAATTCGAGAGGGCATCCGCGTGGTCACCATCACAGGTGCGTTTGCGCGCTGGTCATGGCTGCTTACTATTCATAGAGAATGATCCGTTACCATTCGGAAGTGGGAGGCTGCTAATGTGTGGCATGCAGCTGGGCAGGAGTGTGTGCCCTTTGCCTTGGAGTGCTCTGTCGCTCGTTTCTAGCGTCGTCTGGTCTGGGTGGGAATGCTCTTGCAAGTGCACTCTGTCAGTGCGTGCTGACAGCTGGCATCCCACAATGCACCTGCATGCTCAGCAGTTTGTGAGAAATGAGCGTGCCTCTAGTGTGCCATACACCAGTATGGTCGAGGCAAGCAACTAATAGTATGTTCAATGCTGCCAAGTGCCACTCGCGAAAAACCGCAAAACACAGCAAAACTCCAACAGGGTTCGAAGCTAGGACCTCTGGCATAGATTCTGCGACTATAGCCAAGAGGGGTCTCCGGATCCGAAGGCATCCCAAACTATCACCAACTGCGAAAAAACTCGTTACCGGAGAGTAGTGCCAGTTATTGGGGGAATTAGCCAGATATCAGTAAGTACTTGCGTGCCATGAACGTAGGCATAAGGCATGCCACGGAGTACTACGCTAGTCTCGTTAGAATAGTAATTACAGAGAAGTTAAACAAACAGACAAATCTGCTGGATGTACTATGTGAGAGTGGTGCGTCAGAGTGCTACACACCTGGCATGATTACCTCTCCACATCTTTTAGCCGCGGCGCCACAGAGGCGAGGACGCCCTTCCCGCCAGAGAGAAGAACTGCCGATGAAGGAGAAGGGAGATGCAAGCATTGTACATCGCTCCGTTGTGTGCTTGACTGTGTCGCCCATGTTGGAGCTGCAGTCCATGCGCTCGGGGGTCTTGATGTTGCTGGAAAGGATTCTCCAAGTGAGCTTGAAGCACGCTGGCAATAATAATGAAGGTGGCAAGAAGCATGGGCATTTACTCGCTGCAGTTCTTGCACTTGTTGAGAACCACAAGCGCAAGGAAGCATCGGTCAGCACTGACTCCATGTCCATCGCGCACCCCTGCTCTTTGGGTCCCACACAGGTCCGAGCACAGGTGGCAAGACGGCAACATTGAAAGCGCTCGGGCTGGCCACATTGATGGCGAAGGTGAGCCACGTTGCTCTGCGTGCAGGCCTTTTGTAAGGTGAGCCACGTTGCTCTGCATGCAGGCCTTGTAAGGTGAGCTATGTTGCTCTGCATGCAGGCCTTGTGAGGTGAGCCACATTGCTCTGTGTGCAGGCCTTGTAAGGTGAGCCACGTTGCTCTGCATGCAGGCCTTGTAAAGTGAGCCATGTTGCTCTGTGTGGAGGCCTTGTGAGGTGAGCCATGTTGCTCTGTGTGCAGGCCTTGTAAGGTGAGCCACGTTGCTCTGCGTGCAGGCCTTGTAAGGTGAGCCACGTTGCTCTGCGTGCAGGCCTTGTGAGGTGAGCCACGTTGCTCTGCGTGCAGGCCTTGTGAGGTGAGCCACGTTGCTCTGCATGCAGGCCTTGTAAGGTGAGCCACGTTGCTCTGCATGCAGGCCTTGTAAGGTGAGCCATGTTGCTCTGTGTGGAGGCCTTGTAAGGTGAGCCACGTTAGTCTGCGTGCAGGCCTTGTAAGGTGAGCCATATTGCTCTGTGTGCAGGCCTTGTAAGGTGAGCCACGTTGCTCTGCATGCAGGCCTTGTAAGGTGAGCCACGTTGCTCTGCATGCAGGCCTTGTAAGGTGAGCCATGTTGCTCTGTGTGGAGGCCTTGTAAGGTGAGCCACGTTGCTCTGCGTGCAGGCCTTGTGAGGTGAGCCATATTGCTCTGTGTGCAGGCCTTGTAAGGTGAGCCACGTTGCTCTGCATGCAGGCCTTGTAAGGTGAGCCATGTTGCTCTGTGTGCAGGCCTTGTAAGGTGAGCCACGTTGCTCTGCATGCAGGCCTTGTGAGGTGAGCCATATTGCTCTGCATGCAGGCCTTGTGAGGTGAGCCATATTGCTCTGCATGCAGGCCTTGTGAGGTGAGCCACATTGCTCTGCGTGCAGGCCTTGTGTGGTTTGTTGTGCTGTGGCTGTGTACTCTGCTAGCAGTCCATGCTTTGGTGTGGGAACGGTTCTTACTTCGATCGCCCTCAATAACCATGTATAGACCATCATCTATGGAACTCTCTATGATCTGGAGACAACAATCATGGCCAAGTTCCCTTTCAAAGTGCTAATATTTGGAAGGGTATCTTTGTCACTTGCCTTGTGCCGCCAATGGACACCACGTTCAAGGGTTGCCTCTAGGTGCCAAGGAATCGGCAGTACACGCTTTGGCTGTGCTGGCTTGCGTTGTGTGGCCCCCATACCCTCTTCTCGTGAGGCATTTGGTGGGAATATTTGTCCCGGGCCCCTTGCAAGCCATGGCTGCGCCTCATGTTCCTGCAGCGCATGCGTATCTGTTAGCCGCGTACGCCACAATCATAATAGAGGACTACCGCATGCTTACGAGAACCCACTACTGCAGTAGTAACATCATCATTATCATCATCAATTTTGTTATGACTATGATTATGGTTATGATTATTTTATATATTGAATAGCAGCATGTGCATGTTTGGCACAGCTCAACCCTCACAACGTTTTCTCTGTCCCATGGATCCGCGCATTGCCGCAGGCTGGGATGTACCTGCCCACCAAGGGTGCTGCGGAGGCCAGCAGTGGTCTGCAGCAGGATGCACCGGTGTTGCCCTGGTGCAGCTCTGTTCTTGTGGACATTGGTGATGAGCAGGTGAGTGGAAGGGGGGGTTGGGGGAGGAAGGGGGAGGTGGGAGGTGGAAACGTCCTTTTATTTCTGCTTGTAAGTGCTTGTGCCACGAAGGCACCGACCCGCCTAGTACTAGTGTAACAGTCACTAAGTGGTGCGTTCTGCGTACAGATAAGTTTGATCATAAATGGCTGTAGCCTGTATTGACTTATGACCGACGATGCGGCTTACATCCTGGAGGGGCACCGAAGCTTCAATAAAGCTGTGACGAAGCTAATACGAAAACTGTGACTCTTAAGGTTCAAATTGATTTTTGCAGAGACTACACGTAATGTTTCATTTACCTGATCTGTAAAGGTTTGTCGAGATATTACACAGTTACTTCCTCGCTTACTATGAAATAAAGGATCATTTTCCGCTTTGTTCTCTGTCAATAAAGCAATATCTTCGGGAATTCTATGTAAACATCTAGTCGAATAAGAGGGGAATGCTATTGAACGTGTACCTCCTCTTTTTACTTAATTTATTATAATGGATTGGTTACTTAACAGCTTGTTGCAATGGCCCACAGTAAATGTTAAAATGTTACTACTACTACTACTACTACTACTACTACTACTACTACTACTACTACTACTACTACTACTACTACTACTACTACTACTACTACTACTACTACTACTACTACTACTACCACCACCACCACCACTACTACTACTACTACCTACTACTACTACTACTACTACTACTACTACTACTACTACTACTACTACTACTACTACTACTACTACTACCTACTACCTACTACTACTATTGCCAGAGGGATGGTGATGTTGTCCCATCACGCCTGCATATATGTATGATCGGCCCAATCCCTCTAATGAAGGAAGGGATCCGTATGCTTGAGCTGTGGTGAAGTGCTGGCTGGGTTTCACAACCATCTCATGCATGTCCTCATGCATCATGACCCGCTAATACCTGCGCCCGTGCGTGCCATTCAGCCTTTCACCATGGCCGGGATGTCTTCCCTGCTCCCCTGACATATCCCCCCCTTTCCCCCCCTTTCCCCCCTTAATCGTCACCAGTCACTGGAGCAGAACTTGTCCACCTTCAGCGGTCACGTGTCACGCATCTGTCGCATCCTCAAGGCGGCGCGCCCCGACTCGCTCGTTTTGTTGGACGAGATCGGGAGCGGGACCGACCCGAGCGAGGGCGCCGCGCTAGGGCAGGCGCTGCTGCAGTACTTGTCCGACAGTGTCGCGCTCACGCTGGCCACCACGCACTACCCAGAGCTCAAGGTGGGGGCAATAGGGCCTAGGGGTGATACCCTGTTGGTGGGTAAGGTGGGAGAAGGGGTCATCACGGTGGTGGGTAAGGTGGGAGAAGGGGTCGTCAAGGTGGTGGGTAAGGTGGGAGAAGGGGTCATCAAGGTGGTGGGTAAGGTGGGCGAAGGGGTCATCACGGTGGTGGGTAAGGTGGGCGAAGGGGTCATCAAGGTGGTGGGTAAGGTGGGAGAAGGGGTCGTCAAGGTGGTGGGTAAGGTGGGCGAAGGGGTCATCACGGTGGTGGGTAAGGTGGGCGAAGGGGTCATCAAGGTGGTGGGTAAGGTGGGAGAAGGGGTCGTCAAGGTGGTGGGTAAGGTGGGAGAAGGGGTCATCACGGTGGTGGGTAAGGTGGGAGAAGGGGTCATCAAGGGGGTGGGTAAGGTGGGCGAAGGGGTCATCACGGTGGTGGGTAAGGTGGGAGAAGGGGTCATCAAGGTGGTGGGTAAGGTGGGAGAAGGGGTCATCACGGTGGTGGGTAAGGTGGGAGAAGGGGTCATCAAGGTGGTGGGTAAGGTGGGAGAAGGGGTCATCAAGGGGGTGGGTAAGGTGGGCGAAGGGGTCATCAAGGTGGTGGGTAAGGTGGGAGAAGGGGTCATCACGGTGGTGGGTAAGGTGGGAGAAGGGGTCATCAATGTGGTGGGTAAGGTGGGAGAAGGGGTCATCAAGGTGGTGGGTAAGGTGGGCGAAGGGGTCATCAAGGTGGTGGGTAAGGTGGGAGAAGGGGTCATCACGGTGGTGGGTAAGGTGGGAGAAGGGGTCATCAAGGTGGTGGGTAAGGTGGGAGAAGGGGTCGTCAAGGTGGTGGGTAAGGTGGGCGAAGGGGTCATCAAGGTGGTGGGTAAGGTGGGCGAAGGGGTCATCAAGGGGGTGGGTAAGGTGGGAGAAGGGGTCATCAAGGTGGTGGGTAAGGTGGGAGAAGGGGTCATCAAGGTGGTGGGTAAGGTGGGAGAAGGGGTCATCAATGTGGTGGGTAAGGTGGGCGAAGGGGTCATCACGGTGGTGGGTAAGGTGGGAGAAGGGGTCGTCAAGGTGGTGGGTAAGGTGGGAGAAGGGGTCATCAAGGTGGTGGGTAAGGTGGGAGAAGGGGTCATCAAGGTGGTGGGTAAGGTGGGAGAAGGGGTCATCAATGTGGTGGGTAAGGTGGGCGAAGGGGTCATCAAGGTGGTGGGTAAGGTGGGCGAAAGGGTCATCAAGGGGGTGGGTAAGGTGGGAGAAGGGGTCATCAAGGGGGTGGGTAAGGTGGGAGAAGGGGTCATCAAGGGGGTGGGTAAGGTGGGAGAAGGGGTCGTCAAGGTGGTGGGTAAGGTGGGAGAAGGGGTCATCAAGGTGGTGGGTAAGGTGGGAGAAGGGGTCATCAAGGTGGTGGGTAAGGTGGGAGAAGGGGTCATCAATGTGGTGGGTAAGGTGGGCGAAGGGGTCATCACGGTGGTGGGTA
>RPFO01001350.1:40000-85375 GCA_009746045.1 Mesostigma viride
TCTTTGCTGCCCGGACCTCAGCACATGTGTGGATGCCACGTGGGTACCGTGCTAGCTTCCGGCATGAGGCCGGCAACATGGCTGCTTTGCTAGATTTCAACATGAGACTGCCTGCTCCCTGGATCTATGCAAGGGGCTGGTTGTATCGGAGCGCGTGTCTATTATAGCGCTACAATGCCGGAAGGGATGCAAACAACTTAGTAGTACTCTAGTTGTCCTTCCGCCTACCCCCATCCCTGAACGCCACAGGCTAAGATGCGTGCCTATGCCGGCTCATCAGAGCGGGGAGAAGGGGAGCCAGGTGGCAAGCAGGTGGTGCGCAGGGCGGCAGGCATGCCCATCCGCACGCCTTCCAACACCCTGGACATACGGGGGATGCGGGTACGCCAGCTCATGGTCATGTCTCTGGTTGTCTCGTTCATGTATCGCTGCTTAATTTAATGAGTGGCACATAGCAACCGCCTGCTGTGTGGACCCATGTAATTGTAGCAGCCCCGGTGGTACTAGCCAGCAATCATGGTTTTAAATTTTTTCTTTTTTCTAAATGCCATTTTGGTCCGCTTGGGGAAAGCAAGGGTGGTGGCCTGCCCTCTTTGCGCCATTTTTTTCTCTTTGGCCTGTATGGTGGCGTGGCATTTGCCCCAACAGACGTGCGATTTTTCCAGAGAAAGCCTAATCAAGTGCTGGTGTGTTTATCTCATGGCCTCTGCTGCCATTCCCCAGGCCAACTGGGGGGCTGTGGCTTTGGCTTGTGTATTCTGATAAAGCAAGCTGGAGCTGCCTTTTGTCCCTTCTTATAAGGGCACGTGGCAGTTGTGCTGCTCCTGGTGGCGTGGCCTTCCCCTAGGCGTGCATGCGTGTCTCGGGGAAGCATCAATAACAGTTATTGTGTGTTTCTGATGTGGGTAGTGTTCGCGAAAAGGGGACTTTGAATGCTTTTCTCTCTGTCCTTGGTGCTTGGTGAGAGGATGTGCTTTGTCACGGTACCTAGGGGCATGCAAGTGTGTGCTTTGGCTGCATTGATGATGTACAGCTTTTTTGAATCCCTAGCTTTGTTGGAATAGGTTGTGTTGCTTTTTCCTTTCTTGGCTCCTCCTGCGAGACCGCATCATGATTAGTAGGCTGAAACGTATCAACACTTTGGAAGTGTGGATGAAATATACAATCACTTTGCCGTTATGGCTGAAATATGTCAACACTTTGCGAGTATGACTGAAACGTATCAACACTTTGGAAGTGTGGATGAAATACATCAACACTTTGCCAGTATGGCTGAAATATGTCAACACTTGGCGAGTAGGCCCGAAACATATCAACACTTTGCGAGGAGGCTGAAACATATCAACACTTTGCGAGTATGGCTGAAGCATATCAACACTTTGCGAGTATGGCTGAAACATACCAACACTTAGCGAGTATGGCTGAAACCTACCAACACTTAGCGAGTATGGCTGAAACATATCATCACTTTGCGAGTATGGCTGAAGCACATTATGTGGACAGTGTCAGGCTTTTGGAACGAGCCATGACTGCAGGTCACATCAAAGCCACTCACTCACTCACTCACTCACTCACTCACTCACTCACTCACTCACTCACTCACTCACTCACTCACTCACTCACTCACTCACTCACTCACTCACTCACTCACTCACTCACTCACTCACTCACTCACTCACTCACTCACTCACTCACTCACTCACTCACTCACTCACTCACTCACTCACAGCAGGGGTATGATGAACATTCAAGCTCACAGGAACTCTTTTCATTGAACTCCCCAGGAACTCTTTTCATGGAATTCCTGCGCAAGGTTGCAGGATGGGGTTCCCGCCCTGTTGTTGATTGCTGCTGGATCCTTGTTACTTTGTAATGTGTGTCACGTGGCGCCTGCTTGTGCCCGCAGGCAGAGATCGCCCAACAGAAGGTGGAAGAGGCCATCGTGCAGTGCGGCAGTGGTGGCAAGTGTGTATGATGCGTGCATGCCTGCCTGTCATAATGTGCTGTAGTGACTATTTTAAGAATAAAAAACAAACTGTCATATCTGGCATTCCTGTTGGTCTCTAGGTTCAGAACGACCAAGCTGCACACAAATACACCCTTGAAGTGCCAGCTGCATCATTTTGAGGGCCACAATGCTTGATGCATCTGTTCTTTTTTCTGCTTCCTTTCGGTTTAACTATGCCCCGTTTCCTCTGGGTGTTTTACTGGCGGATCCAGTAAGGCTCTCCACCTAATTTTTCTACATCCTCCGCAGCCTACAAGATCAGCTAGAATCACATGGCATCACATTATAAGCGTCGCGCTCGATACACGCTTGCCCTTCGTTTCTATGCTGTTTCTCCTGCAGGCAAGCACGTTTGACGTGATACCGTGCGCTTTAAACGCCACGTGGGTAATGTGGTATGCTGGCGAGTGGCATACTGGCACTCTTTTGGAGAATGGCACAACTTTCGTGACCATCTGGACTCGGACATTCACATACCAGTAACTTTGGGGTTTCGGTCGCAACATGTGTTTTTTTTAACAGCTTTATGATGCCCCGATGGCTTTCTTCGACATCTCCCTTGGTCTGTCTGTTTGATACCCACGGAACAGGAACGCGAGCGGCGTGGTGTTTGTCATCCATGGGACCGGGACGGGCACCTTGAAACGAGTGGTTTTGGAAACCCTTCGTTCCCATCCGCAAGTCTCGCGTGTCGAAGTAAACGCTGAAGGGAACTATGGCTGCACCATGGCTTATGTGCAGTAAAACTGCATGTGGCCAGCAGTATACTTCGTGAGCATTGGCATGGATTCGACGTTCAGCATTTTCCCACAGTGATGCGGGATGCATGGAAAATGTCAGCGCTGACAGGACGGAGCAGATAAGCTGGGGCTTGGACTATACAGAATACAGAAGTTAATATGAATTCAGGTTTCAGACATGCATGCAGCCAACAGCCTGGACATGTGCATGTGCTTGTTGCGAAGGAGCCCTCTGGCCAGTCACCAACTCGATCGAGGATCCAGGACCTCAGCATTCTTCTCGAAGCCTAGGCCGTTGGGGCCTAGGTTGCATGGCTCTACTGTCCAGCTAACCAAAAGCACATAGACTGCGTGATTTCCAGCAAGGACAGCCTACCGGGACAAATGAAATGCTTTTTCATTGCATGTCTGGAACCTCCATTAACACGTCACAGCGTTGCGTGACCATAAGGCCTCAGTACCATCGAGTGGGATGGGATCGTGGGATGGGATGGGATGAGATGGATGGAGCTAGCTATCTAAGGGCCCTAGTTAGGTACGGGTTTGTGGGCACCTTAGCCCGAATCACTGTTAATGCCATACTCGTTCACAAGCGGAGCCCCCACTGACTTGGGGGTGGTCTCGATCCTTAATGACTACCTGCCATCTCTCCTTGCGAACCATCTGCCTCCAGATTACAGACATGCCAGGGGGCTGCCCTGGCGTGAGCCCATTGCGACTGTGGGTAACACATATCCATGCCTAGCTAGCCTATCCCGAAAAGTCCACGGGGGGCGCCCCGGCCGCGCTCGGCCCGGGGCACGCCATGTGAGAACAAAACGCGCCCAGGTTGGGCGGCCTTGTGCATGGTGCCTGGTGAGCTATCCATCGTGTCTACCTGATCTGTGCGCGTGCGAGGTCGATCCCTGGGTGTTTGTGCCGAACAATATGGGAAGCATACGGTAACACAGATCTCTTTGCGGATCTGCTGGCAGAATCTGCGCCGGTTGCATGCAATGCTTCTTTCGCACCCCCCGCCCAGCAGCTTGCCACCTTTGGGGGGGGGCGTCGGATCGGGTGGTCTGCCTTGACTATATCTGCGGACACCGGGCTCAGCGCCCATCTGTTGTGGATGCTCGCGTGCTGCAAGATTCCGTCAGCACGGTGGAATCTGATCACCGTCTCGTGCTCGCGCCGCGTCAGCATATTGCGGTTTCCCGGCGTGAAACCGTCGCGACAACTGGCGCCTCAGCCCGAGCTCAAGGTGCTCAGGAGGGTACTGAAGGATGCCGACAAGATGTCAGCAGCGGAGCAGGCCGCTATGACGCACCGGGACGAATTCTTGGCAGTCTTCAACGCCAGGGGCAGAACTTTGCCCGAGCAGTTACACGCCATTCCGCCCCCAGGTGACTTTTCAGAGGGCTGGGGGGGAGGACGTCACAGCAAAACTGCCCACTCCAAGTTCGGTCCGACGGGGCTCTAACAGATGTGGAGCGAGCTCCAAAACCGCCCCGTCGCCAGAATCATTAAAAAGCAGTGCGCTCAAGTTGGCTTGTTGAGGACGGCGCAAGGAAAATAGACCGGAGTGCGCTCGGCAAACACACCCGGCGCCTGGTTTTCAGGAAAGGTGCGCGCTCACCGTGAGACTAGGTATTGGTCCGGCGCTTTGGCTTACATCCCGGAGTGAGGTACTCGTGGACGTACTAATGCACATATACGTAGATTATACTACGGCAATTGTTGTTGGGGGGGCCCACAATCAATCTACAATACCCATGCCAAATTTTATTACTTGAGGAGACGCCATTTCAACAAATACATGACAATTGATGCTCATTGTGAATGCGTTTCCACATGAAATCATTACCATTTCATGCAATTTGGTCACTGGTGCGCTTTCCGCGTGCACTTTTCATTACTAGATTGCTTAAATTTATTAAAATTTATTAAAATTTATTAACATTTATTAAAATTTATTCAAGTCGGGGTAAAATTGGCTGTTTTTGTCATAGTGTCATGCACTCGGAGGGTAAGCAAGTGAGACAAGTTGTAGATTATTTACAATTGCACAACCCTCTCCACGACCCCGCTAGTTCTATTTATAGAACGAATTATAATTATTGCCAAAATTGTGCACAAGCCTGTGCACAACCCAACCAGTAATTCCCACTTGAACTTTGAATATTCAAGTGAATGCTCTGGAGACAGATGTACAGATCGATCTTACTACAAATGTACACGAGTTCAGATCAAGCTATCTAACTACCTACTAACAGGCGTTTCTTTACAGGTGCCCGTCCGCTGGGCTTCTTTACACCCCCCTCCCGCACATCTGCGCCAGCCTTCCCTTGAGGTTTTCGTTTGCCCTGCCCTGCGGCTTGGTCTCCCCCCTTCTCTTGGAGTCGTGGGGAAGATCTGGTCGCTGGGGAAGATCTGGTCGCCAGGTACCCCTTGTCCATCCACCACTCCAAATACGTTCCCTCAGGTGGCTTGAAACAGTTCCGCATCTCGTCTTGTTGTACCTTGAAAATTATGTTGGGCATCGTCCCCTGCTCCCCATTAATCCAGATTCCCTTTTCGTCACACCCTTCTGCCCAAAATTTAACGTACCACACGCCCGTTTTATCCACCTTTCGAACGACTCCATGCACCAGGAACGTGTCGACGTGGAAATCAGGCATGTGTGCCAGCTTCATTGGGTCTGCATTGAGTTTAGCCACCGAATCAGCAGCCCACGTGGGCTTCCACAACGTATCAAGGCGCTGGGATTGGTTCTTCCGATACTGGCAAAATTCACCGCCGTGCTTGCACAATACCGAAACCGGACATCCAACAGGCGAGCGGGGCACGACCCGTTTCCCCCCCCCCACACCTTCCAGATTCTCCATCCAAGGCTGCCAACTTGGTGGTGGCACTTTCTTGTCTAGTGGCTTGGGCTGGGTTGCGGTAACTGTGACACGTCTTTGTGGCGCTTCCTCCTCAGGTTCCGATTCTTCCGATTCTTCCGAATCTTCCTCAAACCCTTTGGGTGGGCCGCCATGCGCGTCATCCTTTGGCGGCTCCTCTTCAGACTCGTCACCTGTGTGTGGGACAAGCAATGACGAGCGGCGCAATTAGTTATCATTACAATCGCAAATCAAACTTGGGAATATGCAAACATCATAATTTAACCGACCATATTCACTCAGATTAACTTACCCTTTGACAGATGACTAGCCGTTGCTCTTGATCGAACGTGCCCGCCAGGCGAAAGGAGCTTTTTGCAGTAGTCGACGGCACGCCCCAACATCCCCCCCCCGACGCCCCCGAATTCCCCTCGAGCCTCCCTCCCCTCCCCCCCCCTCCTTCCCCCTTCCCCCGATGCGCCGGTCGACCCGCCCCCCTCTCCGCCCTTCCCCCCCCCCGATGCGCCTTTGACCCGCCCCCCTCTCCACCCTTCTCTCCCCCCCCTCTCCGCCCTTGGACCCGCCCCCCTCTCCGCCCTTTGACCCGCCCCCCTCTCCACCCTTTGACCCGCCCCCCTCTCCGCCCTTCGACCCGCCCCCCTCTCCGCCCTTCGACCCCCTCCCCTCTCCGCCCTTCTCTCCGCCCCCCTCTCCGTCCTTCGACCCCCTCCCCTCTCCGCCCTTCGACCCGCCCCCCTCTCCGTCCTTCGACCCCCCCCCTCTCCGCCCTTCGACCCCCCCCCTCTCCGCCCTTCGACCCGCCCCCCTCTCCGTCCTTCGACCCCCCCCCTCTCCGCCCTTCGACCCGCCCCCCTCTCCGCCCTTCGAACCCCCCCCTCTCCGTCCTTCGACCCGCCCCCCTTATCACCACCCTCATTCCCGCCCCCTCATCATCGCCGGCACCATCATCACCAACCTCCTCCCCATCATCACCCCCATGTGACCCGACATCCTCATCATCCCCCATTGAGACGTCTTCGGCCGCGGGGGTCTCCGAGGCGGCGCGCTTCCGGCGTTTCTTTTTGGTGCCAGCGCCTGCCGTCTCCAGCGGACGCTTCTGGGCTGCACCCGCAATTTCCTTGCCCGAACGGCCGTTGGGATTGGAAATATCCTCCCCCTCAGGCCGCTTCCCAAGTACCTTCAGAAGGACCTTAAACCCATCCACCTGCTCCTTTGACCCAATGAAGATCACGGGTGGGTTGAAGAATCCCGTGAAATCGCCTAGGTACGACGACCAGTCGTCCTTCACACCATTGAAATCTCCACAATCCTTCGCCGCCTTCCAGTCCCTTTTCTCCACCCACGCACCCGTTCGACCCTTCAACAATTCCTCATCATTCCACAGCTTCGCGTGGTGTTCCAAATTCAGCAGCATATCCCATTCTTGATATCCGGCTGGTTCACCCCCCCCTTCCTCTTCACAACAAATTCGAACCCCTCCATTGCATTAAGTACCACTTGAGCCAACCGTGTCGGCCCATCGCTTTTCTCCCACGCGAAAGTCTTCATCATGAACTCACAGGTCGTTTCCCCGTCAGACCCGTAAACTTTCTTAGAAATCCACGGGCCCTGCTGCTCGATTTCGGATGCCAGCTCCTCCGACCCAAACTTCCGCGGGGGTTCCCGCTTCTCCCCCACCTTTTTTTGGCGACCCGACTGGACGTCCTCTGCCTCCGCATGTTCGGCTTGGCCTTCCTCCGGCACAGCCCCCGTCACCGCCACAGCCCCCGCCACAGGCTGTACGGGTTGGGGCACCACAGCCTGTTCGGTTGGGGGTTCGGGCGCAATCAGGACCCACCATTTCGTTTCCTCCTTGTGGGTCGTCCAAAAATCCGTCCTCTCCAGCAGTGCAAGTGGGAAGGTGGAATCGTCCCTCCCCGTTGGCCTGATAACCGCCCTTAGTCTCTTGGCAGCTACAGCGACCGTATCGGCCACCCTCTCAAGGGCGCTGTCGGCTTCCGAAGGCTGCATCGGCAACCAGCCGAGGTGGCGTGGTTCGGGGTATTTCCCCAAATCGCGGTTGTAGATCATGAAAAGCTGGACAATCACCTCGCAGAAGATCTTGGCCATGTATGTCAGGTCATACAAGCACTGAGGAGGAACGTGTTTGGCCTTCACGGTTGCCATGATAGACGGCCAGAATCGAAAGCGGGCTAGACTCCTCCACCCTTCCTGTTTGATCCCCCCCCCTTCCTCATCACCCTTCCCTCCCCGTCCAGCTTGTCCGCTGCCACGATGTCCAGAAACTCTGCAAGCTCCTTGGCCACCTTGTCCTCAATCGGCATTCCACATCTACTGTCGTCGTTCGGAGCGACCGTTTCATCCTTCACAGCCGAGATGAAGTCGTAGACTTGGGTTTTCTCCGATTCGGACAAACCACCCTCGTTCAATCGCCCTCCAACCCGCTCCTCACCACCCTCCTCCCCCTCCCCGTCCTTCCTTGCCTTCTCAGTGCTGCTTGAAACCCCATGAATCAAATTCCATATTTCTTTCTGGTCCTGAAGGGGCACCTCCGGCTTATCCCAGGATTCCTCCATGTGCGTCTTGAAATAGTTGTGCACTTCCAGCAGCGCCGTCCCCCTCGACTTTTTGGAAACGGCCTCGTCTTCTGCATTCAGCCCCCCTCCGATCAGGGCAACCCTCCGATGCGCCTCTCTCCCCTGCATGCATGAAATGTGGATCACAGTGTTTGAGACAAAAAACGGTCATACAACACACGACCTGACATTTTGTCCTTACACTTTGGAAGATCGGCCGTTCCCGAACAAAAATCACACCCTAATTTCCAGGTTCCAACGGCCGTTGGCGCAAGAAAAATCACACCCTAATTTCCAGGTTCCAACGGCCGTTGGCGCAAGAAAAATCACACCCTAATTTCCAGGTTCCAACGGCCGTTGGCGCAAGAAAAATCACACACTAATTTCCAGGTTCCAACGGCCGTTGGCGCAAGAAAAATCACACCCTATTTCCAGGTTCCAACGGCCGTTGGCGAATGAAAAATAACACGGTAATTTCCAGGTTCCAACGGCCGTTGGCGCAAGAAAAATCACACCCTAATTTCCAGGTTCCAACGGCCGTTGGCGAAAGAAAAATCACACACCAATTTCCAGGTTCCAACGGCCGTTGGCGCAAGAAAAATCACACCCTAATTTCCAGGTTCCAACGGCCGTTGGCGCAAGAAAAATCACACACTAATTTCCAGGTTCCAACGGCCGTTGGCGAAAGAAAAATCACACACTAATTTCCAGGTTCCAACGGCCGTTGGCGAACAAAAATAACATCTAGTGCCTAAAACGTTCCCACACCCGATCCGTTATATTTACCTTTTGCGTCCGCATGTCCTTCATGGGCGGGATCAGTGCTTCCCCCTCCACCTCCCAGCCCTTGAGCACGTCCAGATTGGTGTACTTGAACTTCTCCGCGTCCCTCACCAACCCCCTCCACAAATCAAACGCCTCGTCGGTTGTCTCCACGAACTTGCCCTTTTGTTTACCCGCAATCTCGCCAGCTATCGCAGTACTCACTTGCTCGTCAGAGCCCTCGAAAATCACGGACTTCAACATCTGCGTGTAGTGGTTGCCGTCCAGCACGGCAAACTGCACAAACACGCAAGGCGTCTGGTCTGGAAATTTACCCTTAAGGCCGGCATGGTCCGAGATGTTCAAGCTCCCCATCGCGGATTTCGTCAGGTCAACTACTGCCTGACGCTCAGATTCATTTGACCACTCGGACGGATCCAACTCCATGGTGATCAACTCGTCTGAGCAAGCGGCCGCCATGTCCTTCAGGGAGTCCGTCCGGAGAATGGACATGGCTTCCTCGGCCGTTGGCGAACGATAGTATCCGAACCTCTGCACGGCACGGTCACTGTCGTCCCCCGTCAGTATTTTAATGTGGTAAGAAACCATTTCACTCCTCTGCACCCATAAATTGTAGAGACCTGGATCACGGTCTGCCAGCACCTGCCACGCAAACCGGAAGATCGGCACGGCACATTTTGCTTTTGTCAGACTTGTGCCGGCCCCCACGAACCACGGCGCGAGCCCCCTACAATTCCGCACCGTCACCGTCCGATGCCGCATGAGTTCCGGGAGTTGGCACAAGTTCTCCGTGGGGGCCCGTACTTGAGTCGCAATCGCGGACCCCCCCACGATGTCGACATCGTCTGGAACTAGGCGTATCTTCTGCCGCAGATGAAACGCCGCCTGTATGGTGTCAGTTAGATTCTTGTCGTGCACTTGAGAGGACGGCGCTGGCTCCCAGGAGTCCAAAATGCTGGGCTTCGCATTTCCAGCACGTGTCGTCAGCAGCCCCTTCCTCTCAAAGGTCTTCACAATAACCGACCATAAGTCGGTGCCCGGTGCTCGTTGGCGCCAGTCCTCAAAAAATGTTGTGAGATGCCTTTCCGCACACCCATGTTCAATCTTGTAAGCCCACTTCTCCCGCTCTTCCTCCGTTCTCTGCCTTGACGGACGCCCCTGATCACATGCAAAAAACATACAGATAGCCGGAAGGTCAGTACTATGTTCCAACGGCCGTCGCCGGAAAAATAACACCCTAATTTCCAGGTTTCAACGGCCGTTGGCGCATGAAAATCACACCCTAATTTCCAGGTTCCAACGGCCGTTGGCGACAGAAAAATCACACCCTAATTTCCAGGTTCCAACGGCCGTTGGCGCGAGAAAAATGAAACCCTAATTTCCAGGTTCCAACGGCCGTTGGCGCGAGAAAAATCACACCCTATTTTCCAGGTTCCAACGGCCGTTGGCGCAAGAAAAATGACACCCTCATTTCCAGTTTCCAACGGCCGTTGGCGCGAGAAAAATGAAACCTTCATTTCCAGGTTCCAACGGCCGTTGGCGCAAGAAAAATAACACCCTAATTTCCAGGTTCCAACGGCCGTTGGCGCATGAAAATCACACCCTAATTTACAGGTTCCAACGGCCGTTGGCGCATGAAAATCACACCCTAATTTACAGGTTCCAACGGCCGTTGGCGCATGAAAATCACACCCTAATTTCCAGGTTCCAACGGCCGTTGGCGCATGAAAATCACACCCTAATTTCCAGGTTACGACGGCCGTTGGGCAAAAAAAAAATAACACCCTAATTTCCAAATTGCAACGGCCGTTGGCGCAAGAAAATCAAGCAAGAAAAGGACAAGGGCCGTGTTGGTCTGTACGGCAGTACGGGGTACTCGGTAAAACCCTTGCGTACTGTATAAATACAGGTATTTTTGCGAGGGGTAAAAAATACGCGAAAAAACACGCAGTACGGCATACGGGGTATTTTTGAAATTGTGCTAAAAAAGTACGGGGTATTATTGAGGCCAAGGCTTAAAGTACGGGGTATTCTAAGGATGTGTGACCCTGCATCCAACAAATGTTACTATGTACTATGCTCTCTGCTATTCATTAATGAGCATAATGGCAGTGACTTGCCACCTGCCACACTTAGATCGACATTGCAATACATCCTTCAAGTACATTTGTATATTGTGGACACGCAAACTATTGACCATCTAACACCGGTCTCTTTTATTACAATGCATTATTGACAACATAATACATGATTGAATGGTATAATGCACCCAGAGCTCTGGCAGCCTCGATGCAGAGGATGTCATAGCACTATAGATGGCAGCTTCGCTGCACAATGACAACAAGTGCATGCCACGAATCCCTAAGAAATAAAATCATTGGCAATGAACCCAGAATTGACCTTCACTGCTGCGGCAGGTCCATACTTTGCCACTGCCGCGATCATGTTCTTGTACGAGGCACTGGCGGCGACGTGAAACGGAATGCCATTCTCGTAAAAGAAAGAGGCCTGGGCAAGGCGGACTTCCTGGAGCTGCGCATTGGAAAAGCACTGTGGAATCGTCTTCTGCACTGCCTTGCCAGAGCCACAAGGGCCAGCACCCGGGGCAGCGGCAGGCAGAAGGGCCTTGGCAACGCGGGCACCGAGCACTGCCTTTTGCTCCTTCTTTTCCAACCGGGCTGCCTCAGCCGCCTGAAGCCTCCCGATCAGGCCTTCTACATTCCTAGACTGCTGGCAAAATGTGGCTCCCTTGTTGGGGATGTGGCCGAGATGGCCGACAGCGCGATCCTTGCTAAAGTTGCCAGGCCTGCCGAACTTGTAATCGCACAGCTTGCACGCCTGGCCACCTCTGGCCGACTACCACGTCTTCCCCACTCACGGTCTTTTCCACCTCGTCAATCAGGTGGAGGTATTGATACTCCTCTCCCCTTTTGACGACTGGAACTCTAGGCATGGTCGCCTCTTTTAGGATTGCCTAGCGCACAATACATGAACCGGCGCACCCGGCACCCTCTATTTGCTTTAATTGCGTCTTCACTCTTCTGCGTCTTTCTGGCAGTGCACACGTCCCTAAACCTTATGATTCTGCCATGCATGCTCTGTCCCCTCGCAGCTTTTCTCCCGCGAATAAAAAATCCTGTCAAAAAATGTAGAAAGGCACACCGTCACGCGTGTACTAGCAAGTAGCTATGCACTCGCTGCAATTTCAGCAATTTCAGTACCACTGACAGGTCTGGGCCTCTCCCCACCGCGTGACACGTCCACGACCTCCAAAATCGGCTAAGTCCAAAGTGAAAAACAGTGAAAATCGTACGGCGTACGCGGTCGAAAGCGTCAGTACCGTGGAATACGGCGTATTTTCATACCCGAGGTGCCGTACGAACCAACACGGGACAAGGCCAAGGCCAAGGCCAAGGCCAAGGCCAAGGCCAAGGCCAAGGCCAAGGCCAAGGCCAAGGCCAAGGCCAAGGCCAAGGCCAAGGCCAAGGCCAAGGCCAAGGCCAAGGCCAAGGCCAAGGCCAAGGCCAAGGCCAAGGCCAAGGCCAAGGCCAAGGCCAAGGCCAAGGCCAAGGCCAAGGCCAAGGCCAAGGCCAAGGCCAAGGCCAAGGCCAAGGCCAAGGCCAAGGCCAAGGCCAAGGCCAAGGCCAAGGCCAAGGACAAGGACAAGGACAAGGACAAGGACAAGGACAAGGACAAGGACAAGGACAAGGACAAGGACAAGGACAAGGACAAGGACAAGGACAAGGACAAGGACAAGGACAAGGACAAGGACAAGCACAAGGACAAGGACAAGGACAAGGACAAGGTGCTGGCACAAGGACAAGGACAAGGACAAGGACAAGGACAAGGACAAGGACAAGGACAAGGACAAGGACAAGGACAAGGACAAGGACAAGGACAAGGACAAGGACAAGGACAAGGACAAGGACAAGGACAAGGACAAGGACAAGGACAAGGACAAGGACAAGGACAAGGACAAGGACAAGGACAAGGACAAGGACAAGGACAAGGACAAGGACAAGGACAAGGACAAGGACAAGGACAAGGACAAGGACAAGGACAAGGACAAGGACAAGGACAAGGACAAGGACAAGGACAAGGACAAGGACAAGGACAAGGACAAGGACAAGGACAAGGACAAGGACAAGGACAAGGACAAGGACAAGGACAAGGACAAGGACAAGGACAAGGACAAGGACAAGGACGAGGACAAGGACGAGGACAAGCACAAGGACAAGGACAAGGACAAGGACAAGGACAAGGTGCTGGCACAAGGACAAGGACAAGGACAAGGACAAGGACAAGGACAAGGACAAGGACAAGGACAAGGACAAGGACAAGGACAAGGACAAGGACAAGGACAAGGACAAGGACAAGGACAAGGACAAGGACAAGGACAAGGACAAGGACAAGGACAAGGACAAGGACAAGGACAAGGACAAGGACAAGGACAAGGACAAGGACAAGGACAAGGACAAGGACAAGGACAAGGACAAGGACAAGGACAAGGACAAGGACAAGGACAAGGACAAGGACAAGGACAAGGACAAGGACAAGGACAAGGACAAGGACAAGGACAAGGTGCTGGCACAAGGACATGGACAAGGACAAGGACAAGGACAAGGACAAGGACAAGGACAAGGACAAGGACAAGGACAAGGTGCTGGCACAAGGACATGGACAAGGACAAGGACAAGGACAAGGACAAGGACAAGGACAAGGACAAGGACAAGGACAAGGACAAGGACAAGGACAAGGACAAGGACAAGGACAAGGACAAGGACAAGGACAAGGACAAGGACAAGGACAAGGACAAGGACAAGGACAAGGACAAGGACAAGGACAAGGACAAGGACAAGGACAAGGACAAGGACAAGGACAAGGACAAGGACAAGGACAAGGACAAGGACAAGGACAAGGACAAGGACAAGGACAAGGACAAGGACAAGGACAAGGACAAGGACAAGGACAAGGACAAGGACAAGGACAAGGACAAGGACAAGGACGAGGACAAGAAAATCAAGCAAGAAATGGACAAGGACAAGGACAAGGACAACGTGCTGGCACAAGGACAAGGACAAGGACAAGGACAAGGACAAGGACAAGGACAAGGACAAGGACATGGACAAGGTGCTGGCACAAGGACAAGGACAAGCACAAGGACAAGGACAAGCACAAGGACAAGGACAAGGACAAGGACAAGGACAAGGACAAGGACAAGGACAAGGACAAGGACAAGGACAAGGACAAGGACAAGGACAAGGACAAGGACAAGGACAAGGACAAGGACAAGGACAAGGACAAGGACAAGGACAAGGACAAGGACAAGGACAAGGACAAGGACAAGGACAAGGACAAGGACAAGGACAAGGACAAGGACAAGGACAAGGACAAGGACAAGGACAAGGACAAGGGCAAGGACAAGGACAAGGACAAGGACAAGGACAAGGACAAGGACAAGGACAAGGACAAGGACAAGGACAAGGACAAGGACAAGGACAAGGACAAGGACAAGGACAAGGACAAGGACAAGGACAAGGACAAGGACAAGGACAAGGACAAGGACAAGGACAAGGACAAGGACAAGGACAAGGACAAGGACAAGGACAAGGACAAGGACAAGGATGGCGCAAGAAAATCACATCTTTGTGCGTAACACCTACCCGGGCAGCTGGCAGTGTCTGGTGGGTTGCTTTTCCAGTTGCTGCCGTCGCGGCATCGGAACCCGATGACCCAGAAGCCGCCGATTTCCTCCGCTCCTTCGCCGCCTTTGCTGCATGAGCGCCGCGCGCCTCTTGCCCCGACGATGGTGCGGGGGAGGGGGCATTTTCTGTGCTGCCGCTGCAGCTTCCGACGGCGCGGAAGGGCCGGCGGCGGGAGGGGCAACACCGGTGGCGGCGGAGAGCCCGGCGGCGGGGGCGCCGGCGGAGGGGAACGCGGGTGGTTGTGCGTACAAGCACGCTGTGACACGCAGACGACAAAGAAGAAATCCGCCGAATATGTTAGCAAGCGGTGCGGTGCAGCACACACACCTGACAAAGCTAATAGGTCAACCCTTAAAACCGTGTCCAACTGCCCGCTATAAAAACCGGGCAATGGTCACTTTCCATGATAATGTCCACAAACCAACCTAATAGTTAGTTATGGTCCATTATAGGACACAAGCACACACATATATTCACCACCTTGGGGGTCATGTCATTGGTCATATTGCAATGTCCTATGGGTGCCAAATATAGCACCCCCTGACAGAAAGGAAGCTAGTAAAGGGCTCATGAACACCAAGGTTGCATGTGGAGGAGCAGGGACCCAGCTGCAAGCTCTAACAATAAATGCCCACTACAAATAGCGGACAGTTTGCTTTGTGACACCTGCTAGCATTACAAAGCTCAATTCTCATCCCGTAGCAACAAAAATGTAATGTCCGCTGTAAATATCACTCAAAACGGCTAAAGGGTTAAAACGAAGTTGTAGTTGTTTTGCGGCATCAAGTTTCAAAGTACGTACTGGGATACCCTTCGCCAGCCTGCTTGGCATCCAGGATAAGATCTTGGAACCAGTAAGGGGGCTTCGCTTGCTGCGGCAGATGGTGCAATCCATTGTGATCTGCGCGCAAAACATACACAAACAACCAAACCCTCATAGGTTGAGCAATCCACAAAATCATGCCATTACTGTAACAACATGGGCAAAGCATACACAAACGAACAACCATCATAGATTGAGCTAACAATCCAGAAAATCATGCCATTACTGTAACAACATGGGCAAAGCATACACAAACGAACAACCATCATAGATTGAGCTAGCAATCCACAACATTATGCCATTACTGTAACAACATGGGCAAAGCATACACAAACGAACAACCATCATAGATTGAGCTAGCAATCCACAACATCATGCCATTACTGTAACAACATGGGCAAAGCATACACAAACGAACAACCATCATAGATTGAGCTAGCAATCCACAACATCATGCCATTACTGTAACAACATGGGCAAAGCATACACAAACGAACAACCATCATAGATAGAGCAATCCACAACATCATGCCATTAATGTAATAACATGGGCAAAACATACACAAACAAATAGCCATGATAGGGCATTAAGAGAATAGCCATGATTGGGGCAATAAGAGAATTTTTTTGTTCAATTCAATGATCACAATTTATGCACACAGTCGATGCATTCATAAATGAGGCAGGTTCTTCCGAAAATTGGCTCCGTCGTAGAGTGTCAACGGCCAACTTGCAAACACGCACGTTACATGATATACATCCTAGTCATTATGGTCCTATACAAACGCCAGAAGGGCCTAATACCGGTTTAATTGGATCTTTAGCTACGCATAGTAAAGTAAATGAATATGTTTTCCTGTCCTTTTTATACATTACAAAAAAATCAAGTAATTAAAAGTGAAATACCTATTTTTATACCTCCAGATCAACAAGATCAATTTAAATTCGCCCCAGAATATTTATTACTTTCTTGTTACTCTAGTGTTGAAAATAATTATGTTCCTGTGCGATATAAACCAGAATTTAGTAGTAAAGCAGAAGAAGTCGATTATTTGGGGATTTCTCTAACGCAAGCTTCAATAGCTACTTCATTTATTCCCTTGGTGGAACATGATGATGCAAACCGAGCATTAATGGGTTGTAATATGCAAAGACAAGCAGTTCCATGACACCAAGGTTGAGACTTACATGCATGGGACAAGAAAAACCTCGTTGCAAGGGTTGAAACAATAACGAAATTGTATGACCACAGACACATAAAATGGAAGGCTTGCTCAGTATTATTATTTACCCATCAATCAATTTTAAAGGCAAGGAAATGTTGAAATACGGACGACCGTCCCAAGTTCGCCAGCATTAACAAAAGCATTTCTGTGACAAGAACAGTGGGCGACCATTCCCATTATTATCTTTTCCTCGTTTGTTTCTTCCCCTTCCCGGACTCGCATTCATAAGCGACGTCCGCCATCCCCAAACGATGCAAAATTTTGTTGGAGCTCTGCATCTTCTCCAACAGTTCTTGATCCGATTCCTCCTTTGCACGACGCGCTTCCTCTGCCTTCGCCTTTGCGGCCTCCACATCTGCATCTATATCCGCCTTCACCACCATCCTGATCAAACGGTCCCGCTCCTCAGGCCTCTTCGGCAGTCCCACCGGCTCTGCGGCAAGAAGAAGCTCCAAAATATCCTTGTGCAGTCTTTGTGCTTCCACAAATCCTAGCTGCGTCATCAAGGTGTACGCGCATTCCGCGCCACACCCTGCAAGGAATCCCCCATGGTAACGTTATGCCCATGAGCAAACCCGTACGCGCTGTCCCCCTCTTCCAAAATCTCGAGTCCCTGCCTGTCGAGGCGCACCAGCTCAACTTTCCGTTCCCCAGTGTGCGTTGCCGTGAAGTGGAGGACCGAGCGTGTCATTCCGGTCTTCCCCATCAACATCTGCAAACTTGCTACGTATGCGATCCCACGAGCGCACACGTCCTCCAACTTCTCGGCAAAAGGTAGATGTGTCTTGCAATACACATCCAATCCCTCCAGTGGTCTATCACATCTAAGAAATCCACACCCCCCGTATGGATCCTTGGCATGTTGGTACTCGAGGTCGTGCTCTTGTAGGAACTTATAATGTTCCGCGCACAGTCCCTCGACCCTTACGGGCTCCGTACAGATTTTGCATTTCGTTGCCATCTGCGCAATTGCCATGAGTCCCATACAGCAGCCATTGTATAACAGGGGCAATGAGCACCGTCAGAACCCCCTCTGGCGTCTTTCTCACACAATTCTCAATCTAGTCTTTTTGTGCAATAATTGTTGGTTCAAAGAAGGTCCGTTCAAAGAAGTTTTATGAGACAAAATAAATTAGTTTCAATTACACGGATCAGATTAATCAAATCATATTTTCTCCGTCTCTTTCTTACTGAGCAATTCTGTCCATCCTGCCCCTCTTTGCCGGCTTCTCATCAATCTCCTCATCAAAATCACACACACGTCTAATCTGCTGTCTAATCTGCTCTACCAACCCCCCCTTGCGCATCAGGTCTTTCACCTCCCCCTTCAAGAGCGCTGTCACGAGTCGCGCGCACTCATACGCGGACTCCGTGGCCATGTCCCTTCCCATATCATGCCACACTTTGGCCGTTGGACAGTCGGGATGGTCTCCCATGTAAGCCCACACATGCCTTGGCGGCTTGTCCTCTCCGCCTATCCCCTCTCCAGGTCGCATCTGTCCCACCTCCTCTATCACCCACTCTGCATCACGCAGCATGAATCGAGGCTTCTTGTCAACATAGTACAAGACCAAAACCATGTTGTTGGGCCAAGGCTTCCACTTTTTCGTCACGATGTGACGGTCAATCGTCATCAGCCCGCTCTCGATTTCGGCAAACAACGCCCCCCATACGTCAGAATGCTTGGGACAGAACCACTCGCTGTCCGTCGGCATTCCTTCCCATTGACAATCCGGATGTTCGCATCGAATGGGGTCCATCTGTGCACATCGATATTTTTTACACCACCCGCAAACGCACGCATTCAGCAGGGTCAACGGCCGTTGGCCCTGTTAAATTCCACACACCCAACGGCCGTTGGCCTTAGACGCACAAAACTTGACACCATCAGGCGATTTTTTCCAAATGATTCTTCTTTATTAAATAAATTTACATTCATCCTAAAATCACATTCTAGTCAACATCCTCCCCATCTTTAGTGGGTTGCATTCGACCCCAATTGTCGTTCATAAAACTGACCAAAACATGAGCCGGAGTCCCCACATCCTCCTCACGCCTCAATTTACGCAATACACCTTTAGCAATTCCACCATACCCATCAACCTCCGACATCATCATGCCCACGCCATCAAGACGTTCAGCGTGCAATTGCCCGTCCTCTTCGAGAACCAGATCGGGCAGGTCTTCCAGTTCGGCCTCCACAATCTCTATCAGGTTTTCCTTTGTAGTCTCCCCCCCTTCCTTTCCTTCTTTTCCGCACTCCATCCTACACCCTGCCCCTGCACAACCGACGTCCATGGCAAGTTAAGAAACGGACTCAGCTCACAGGACATTTTGCAAGTCCAACGGCCGTTGGCGACCAAAAACACCTAGTCGCATGCATTCCTTGCTCTCTCCACCAAAGCAGAGGCCAGGACGACCCTTTCCACGACCTTTTCAATTTCCTCCCCCTCAGCATCAGCAACAACGGTCATGGCAAATCGGGCTTGGCGCTTAACCCCCGATGCCAGAACGGCAGCCATCTCCACACGAGTTTTTGAGACTTCAACAGGTACAGGCAATTCGCCGACCACAAAAGTAAGCCTTGCGAGGTGCGGGACCCACCAATCACCTTCCAAAAATCCGCAACCCCATCCAATCATGAAATACAACAACAGGTCTGCGCCCATGGCGCCTGCGATATCCAAGTCGTCATGCGAAACAATCGCATGCACGTCATCCTCCGAGCACAGCATCCATGTAAAAACGGCGTCCCCGAAACCTTGGCAGTAGGCATACGAGTCAAAGTCAGGGTGATTCAACATCCATTCCCGCGACCTGACCGCCATTCTTTCCAGACTTCCAGCACCGTCCACCTCAAAACTCAGGACAAGAGGTCCACCAGCACTGGACTCGCCATGCACAAACAACAAGCCTCCTTTGATCACCTCTTGCATCTCCCCTGACAACTTGGCGTGTCCATCACAAAAAGGCATGCAATCCGTCCCGAATGGAAGCTGGCAATCCCGGGCGATACATCCCCCCTTTTTTGCAAACAAATCCTTCACCCTCCCTGCCATTCCCGTTCGCACGCTGACATGACGCACGCACAAGTCATCCCCTCCTGCTCTCGCTTCCTGGCACCACGCAACCGTGCATTTGACCGCCATCTGCGACCACCAACACCGTTTGATACACATTTCTCACCGTCAACGGCCGTTGGCTTGAAACAACAAGAATGATTTATTACGCCCACGAAAATCACACCATTTTCCAGCCTCCAACAGCCGTTGGCGCACGAAAAATGCACAAAAAAAATTTTTATTATGCATTTATTGATTACATCCATAGTGCCCAACTTTCCAGCTGCCAACGGCCGTTGGCGCAGAGAAAATCAAACCCTAATTTGCAGGTTCCAACGGCCGTTGGCGCAAAGAAAATCAAACCCTAATTTGCAGGTTCCAACGGCCGTTGGCGCAAGAAAATCACACCCAACACTTCAGTCGCAGAATCGATTCGCCTCGGTCACGCACTCGAACTTGTACTCCTGCCCAAGCGCGAACATCACCTCACGAACCGCCTTCTCAAACTCGTCAACACCGTCGGGTCCCCACTCATGCACGTATTCCCTCAACCAGAACATGCAGTCTCCAGCAGACACGAACAGCCGGTCGATGATCAGGTCAGTGTGATGCTTGAAGTACTTGCCGTCTTTCAGGATGACCCATTCGAACCGTCCCACCTGCCCCACACCCTCAAACCCTTCTCCCCTATCATATGGCCGCGACATCGGTATCCAACTTTCATTACCATCAGCATCGATCGACTGAAAACAAATTGGGCTGGGTATTGATGGATCATAGGGCCTTATAGCACCACACCTCACAAGCACCTCCTCAAATGGCTCTACGGTCGGCTTTGGGAGTCCCCGACCCTCGATATTGAAAACAAGAGCCGCGGCCTTCGCGACATCCGGTCTCAAAAGAGACCTTTCACCCTCCTTGGGCTTAAAATCCAGCTTAATGTCCGGCAGAAGCCTGAGCGCGCTCTTAACCACTCCCAGAAGCCTGTCTTCCAAGTCGCCACGCTTTTGTTTCCATTCGGTAATATCGATCCACTCGCCCCCCTTCGTCCTGTAGAACGACATCTGCAAACCACCGACAGCGTTTGATATACATTTCTCACCGTCAACGGCCGTTGGCTTGAAAAAACTCTTAACAACAAAATGATTACGCGCACGAAAATCACACCATTTTCCAGCCTCCAACGGCCGTTGGCGCAGGAGCAATGCACGAAAAAAATTTTTATTATGCATTTATTGATTACATCCATAGTGCCACGTGGCGAATCACACCCAACTTTCCAGCTGCCAACGGCCGTTGGCGCAAAGAAAATCACACCCAACACTTCAGTCGCATAATCGATTCGCGTCAGTCACGCACTCGAACTTGTACTCCTGCCCCAACGCGGACATCACCTCACGAACCGCTTTCTCAAACTCGTCAACACCGTCGGGTCCCCACTCATGCACGTATTCCCTCAACCAGAACATGCAATCTCCAGCAGACACGAACAGCCGGTCGATGATCAGGTCAGTGTGATGCTTGAAGTACTTGCCGTCCTTCAAGATGACCCATTCGAACCGTCCCACCTCCCCTAAACCCTTAAACCCTTCTCCCCTATGATTCATATGGCCGCGTCATCGGTATCCAACTTTCATTACCATCAGCATCGATCGACTGAAAACAAATTGGGCTGGGTATTGATGGATCATAGGGCCTGATAGCACCACACCTCACAAGCACCTCCTCAAATGGCTCTACGGTCGGCTTTGGGAGTCCCCGACCCTCGATATTGAAAACAAGAGCCGCGGCCTTCGCGACATCCGGTCTCAAAAGAGACCTTTCACCCTCCTTGGGCTTAAAATCCAGCTTAATGTCCGGCAGAAGCCTGAGCGCGCTCTTAACCACTCCCAGAAGCCTGTCTTCCAAGTTGATCCACTCGCCCCCCTCCGTCCTGTAGAACGTCATCTGCAACCCACCGACACCGTTTGATATACATTTCTCACCGTCAACGGCCGTTGGCTTGAAAAAACAACAAGAATTTTAAGATTTATTACGCGCACAAAGCACACACTAGTTTTCAGTCTCCAACGGCCGTTGGCGCACGAAAAATGTTTTATTATGCATTTATTAATTACATCCATGGTGCCACGTGGCAAACCACACCCTACTTCCGGGTGCGAAGAAAATCAAACGCTAATTTGCAAGTTCCAACGGCCGTTGGCGCAAGAAAATCACACCCAAAATGCCTTCAGTCGCAGAATCCATTCCCCTCACGCAGTCGAACAGGGGTACTGTTCCCCCAGCGCGGACATCGCCTCACAAATCGCCCTTGGGTACGATTCAGTCCCATCAAAAAACCTTGAACATTTCACCTTTGAACTTGAAATGCACTTCACCCCCCATCCGAATTGCAAGTCCGGCCAAATTGACACCAGACCAGCTGTCTGTAACGTCGCCGTGCATAGTGCTGAGAGACTTTCTCGCCTCACGATACTTGTTACACCACTTCTTGTGTTCCTCCCAGTCCGCACGCTGGCATTCGGCAGCACAATACCGGACGTCTCGACAACCCCCGCACTTGCGGTGGACACCCTCCATCACAGAGCACGCCTTATTCGAGCAACACTTTGGAAGCGAGCCGAGCATCGGCCCTCCCACCCCCGGGAGAACGATCATCCGTGAAAACGTCAATTTCACGGACTCGGAATTCCCGAATGTAAAATGGAAACCTTCAAACCCCCCCCCTCTACTCTCGCCGATACGGTCAATCTCGGCTGCGCCTCACTCGCGTCTGGAAATTTCCCCCACTGGTCTTTCTCCCACTGGTCCCACCCAACCTTTCCGACATACGACACCAAAAGTCGAAACTCGACGTCTCGATTGAGTGGAACCCGATCCGCCGGCGTGGGCTTGTAGAATCCGCCAGCCAAGGCGAAGTACATGTCCAGCAACTGGAGATTAATCTGTCGTCCTACTGAGGCGAACGAGTCATACACGACCAAAACCGCAAACTGGCGACCCAGGCGCTTCTCGTGCTGCCGTACCCATCCGTGGATCTCGCGAGCCCGGTTAAGTACGTTTGCTGCCACGCAGGCAATCGCAGCGCGGGTCGAAGATTCCAGCTCGCCCGTCTCCGCCATCCCTCCCCTGCGCCAATTGGCACGTGCGTAATACGTAAGTAATGTTTTTCAAGTCTAACGGCCGTTGGCTCACAACCCCCTGTGGGAAGGGTGGATGCCTTACGAACCATTCAACCACATCTTTATGCTCAGCTAGATTTTTGGAGGCCTTTCTTGGAAGGCACATGGTAATAACCATCACTAAGCTGCATAAAAGACACATCCTGCCTTACTGCCACCAAATGAAACGAATGAAATGCACATGGTAATGTTTTTCCAATTCCAACGGCCGTTGGCTCACAACCCCCCTGTGGGAAGGGTGGATGCCTTACGAACCATCAACCCATCTTTATGCTCAGCTAGATTTTTGGAGGCCTTTCTTGGAAGAATGGTAATACCACCACTAAGCTGCATAAAAGACACATCCTGCCTTATTGCCACCAAATGAAACGAATGAAATGCACATGGTAATGTTTTTCAAGTCCAACGGCCGTTGGCTCACAACCCCCCTGTGGGAAGGGTGGATGCCTTACGAACCATTCAACCACATCTTTATGCTCAGCTAGATTTTTGGAGGCCTTTCTTGGAAGAAAAATGGTAATAGCCACCACAAAGCTGAATGAAAGATACATCCTGGCTGATTGCCAACCCACTCAAAGGAATGAAATGCACATGATAATGTTTTTCAAGTCCAACGGCCGTTGGCTCACAACCCCCCTCTGGGAAGGGTGGATGCCTTACGAACCATTCAACCACATCTTTATGCTCAGCTAGATTTTTGGAGGCCTTTCTTGGAAGAAAAATGGTAATAGCCACCACTAAGCTGAATGAAAGATACATCCTGGCTGATTGCCAACCCACTCAAAGGAATGAAATGCACATGATAATGTTTTTCAAGTCCAACGGCCGTTGGCTCACAACCCCCCACTGGGAAGGGTGGATGCCTTACGAACCAGTCAAGCCCATCTTTATGCTCAGCTAGATTTTTGGAGGCCTTTCTTGGAAGAAAAATGGTAATAGCCACCACTAAGCTGAATGAAAGATACATCCTGGCTGATTGCCAACCCACTCAAAGGAATGAAATGCACATGATAATGTTTTTCAAGTCCAACGGCCGTTGGCTCACAACCCCCTCTGGGAAGGGTGGATGCCTTACGAACCAGTCAAGCCCATCTTTATGCTCAGCTAGATTTTTTGGAGGCCTTTCTTGGAAGAAAAATGGTGATAGCCACCACTAAGCTGCATAAAAGACACATCCTGCCTTATTGCCACCCACTCAAAGGAATGAAAAGCACATGATAATGTTTTTTAAGTCTAACGGCCGTTGGCTCACAACCCCCCTCTGGGAAGGGTGGAGGCCTTACGAACCAGTCAACCACATCTTTATGCTCAGCTAGATTTTTGGAGGCCTTTCTAGGAAGGCACATGGTAATAACCATCACTAAGCTGCATGAAAGACGCATCCTGCTTATTGCCACCCAATCAAACGAATGAAATGCACATGATAATGTTTTTCCAATTCCAACGGCCGTTTGCTCACAACCCCCCTCTGGGAAGGGTGGATGCCTTACGAACCAGTCAAGCCCATCTTTATGCTCAGCTAGTTTTTTTGGAGGCCTTTCTAGGAGAAAAATGGTAATAGCCACCACTAAGCTGCATGAAAGACACATCCTGGCTGCTTGCCACCCTATCAAACGAATAATTAAAAAGCACATGATAATGTTTTTCAAGTCCAACGGCCGTTGGCTCACAACCCCCCTCTGGGAAGGGTGGATGCCTTACGAACCAGTCAAGCCCATCTTTATGCTCAGCTAGATTTTTGGAGGCCTTTCTTGGAAGAAAAATGGTAATAGCCACCACTAAGCTGAATGAAAGATACATCCTGGCTGATTGCCAACCCACTCAAAGGAATGAAATGCACATGATAATGTTTTTCAAGTCCAACGGCCGTTGGCTCACAACCCCCCTCTGGGAAGGGTGGATGCCTTACGAACCAGTCAAGCCCATCTTTATGCTCAGCTAGATTTTTTGGAGGCCTTTCTTGGAAGAAAAATGGTGATAGCCACCACTAAGCTGCATAAAAGACACATCCTGCCTTATTGCCACCCAATCAAACGAATGAAATGCACATGATAATGTTTTTTAAGTCTAACGGCCGTTGGCTCACAACCCCCCTATGGGAAGGGTGGAGGCCTTACGAACCAGTCAACCACATCTTTATGCTCAGCTAGTTTTTTTGGAGGCCTTTCTAGGAAGGCACATGGTAATAACCATCACTAAGCTGCATGAAAGACGCATCCTGCCTTATTGCCACCCAATGAAACGAATGAAATGCACATGATAATGTTTTTCCAATTCCAACGGCCGTTTGCTCACAACCCCCCTCTGGGAAGGGTGGATGCCTTACGAACCAGTCAAGCCCCATCTTTATGCTCAGCTAGTTTTTTTGGAGGCCTTTCTAGGAGAAAAATGGTAAATAGCCACCACTAAGCTGCATGAAAGACACATCCTGGCTGCTTGCCACCCTATCAAACGAATAAAAAGCACATGATAATGTTTTTCCAATTCCAACGGCCGTTGGCTCACAACCCCCTTCGGGTAGAGGCCTTACGGACCAGTCAGAAATGGTGTCCACCAAGCTATTCCCCCCACACCCACAGTTGTCCTTGTCCACATACCTTTCCAGTACAGTTGTCCTCAGCTTCTCAGCAACGGGCGACTCCTCTCCTTCTTGATGCCTTGACAGATATCACATAAACAAAACACGATCACGAGAGCATCAGGATTGTTAGAGGTTTCCTCCATCAACGACCGTAAGATACACACACCTCAAAAACCAACTTTCTTGTCCTCCCAAATAACATATGTTTTTAAATGTAAAATAAATCACATTCATATTCTGTCACTTGATTTAACCACACAATTGTTCAGGTCCAACGCCCGTTGGCATTACGCCTCTTCCCGGTAAAATACTATTTATTGCTCCAACCCCACAAGAAACTCGTTCCGGACCTGTTCGAAGCGAAGAGCACTGCCAGGGATCGGAGTCGAGCCAGATTTGTGTGCGGAACATGATGGCTGGCCTACGTGGTGTGGAGCAATAATGTCGACATTTTCAGTGACTGTTCAGCCTAAAAAAATAACAAGCAGATGCGACGGCCCCTCCATTAAACAAATTATCCACCACTGTTGCGCTACACTAGCAATGTTTGTCAAGGTCCAACGGCCGTTGGCATCAAATAAATCACAACCATTGGTCACTCCATTTAACAAAATACCCACAACTTTTTAACCACACTAGAAATGTTTTTTGAGGTCCAACGGCCGTTGGAATCCAAAAAATGCCGAATTCATGTCAAATTTATATAAATGTGACAGTTGACAGAATTAGAGATAATTAAATCATCAAATCCAGCTTTAGCCATCAGCCTTACCCATCAGCAAAAATTGGCGAATTTCATTCAATATTAGAATTCAAAATTTATTAATGAAATTTATGTTTCATCATTCAACCTCTTCAGAATCCTCATCCAAACACAACATCATGTCCCCTTTCCACTTGTACATACTACTCTCGGCCAAATACAGCAAGCGTGCCTTCTTCCCCCCAAAAAACTTGAGATAATCCGGTGTGAAGATTGTTCCGCTGAGGACCTGCATAGCTAACTCCACCAAAACGCTTGCCATATCCTCCTCCCTACACCTCCTCTCTAATAAGGCCTTCATGTCTGCGTTCTCATCAAATCCCATGATCAGAACTGCACATGCCATTCCTCCCCCCTCCAGAGGCAGCCCCTCCAAAAGCTTCACCCATTCTGCCTCCCTACGCGCTCTCCTCCCCGGAGGAAAAAAAATGTCCTCATCCGGGTCATAAGGAGTATCGCAGAACCAGAAAATGCTCCTTAACCCCCATAGTTCATAATTATCGTACAAGTCATCCATTTCCTTTCCCAATTGGCGTAAGCGAGCTGTCCACCCCCTCCAATTCCTCTCCAACACACGTCTCCTCTCAGCACGCTCGGACCTGAACAACCCTCCCATCGTCCTTGCTCGTGCATGTCCCTCTGGTGCTGGCTGGCGTCCTAACACCTCCTCAACTTCTTCACAATATACCTTAAAATACATTCCCCTTGTGACGAGTGTGTAGGGGGTGATATCAGCGCTTGCACACTTTACTTGCCCGCCATACAATTCTCGGAAAAGAGACTCAGTTATCAATGTACGAGGACCATCCCCGAATGCGTCCACGAACCCAGAAATTAACTTAAAGCTGAATTGGGGTTCATACCTCCCCGACACCGCTTCCCTAGCCCCTCTACAAACTGCTTCAAAGCGGGCTACGTCGGGCGCCTCCATAAAAGCTGCGACTTCGGTCCAAATTTCCCACGGCAGTGAGATATCCCCTTCCATTATCGGCCCCGACGTCAAACTTGTCCCCTCTGCACATAACATACATCGACGTCCATCCTTAAAAAAAATGAGGTTTTGTCGGAAAGAAAATATGCAAACGTTAGGCGAGGTTTCCAATCCCTAACGGCCGTTGGGTCACTAATTGTTGTTTAACCCACTACAGTCGCATGAGAGAAAACGAAAGTCAATTTTATTCCAATTTCAAAGTGAAAGGAGAATCCACTATTACACCATTTTACAACACAAATCAGGTCAATTTTATTCCAATTTCAAAGTAAAAAGAGAATTCACCATTACACCATTTTACAACACAAATCAGGACTAAATACACAAATTTCAAATCCAAAATGCGTCCAGTTATCCAACCTCAAAAGCAAATTATTACTCTACATTTCCAGTTTTTCTATGAGGAAGAACCGTAGTAGAAGGTGAAGGAGAAGTCGACCTCAGAGAAGTCGACCTGAGTTCCATCCAGTATGGTCGTCCTGTTTACCCCCCTTATCACCCCTGCCAGCCCCTGTCTTGCTTGCCTCAGACGTTCGCATCTATCCTTATGCCTACTCCAGTCAGCACGCTGGCACTCCTCACTGCAATATCTGGCATCCCTACATCCTCTACACCACTTCTGAGGGCCTGTTTGGCACCCACACCCCTCCTTGGAGCAATTTCGCATACCACGCATGGGTCCCCATCCCTCACGATCGGGTCAGAGAGCAAGAAAAGGTTCATGTTGAGGGGTACTTCTGCCCCTACACACGCGTCAGCCCTCACGCGCAGGGAAGACGTAACATTCGGGTAAAATGCGCGCCCGTAGGTGCACCCAACCTGAGCCCCTTCCTCTTCCCCCAACTCTATCTTTGGCCCCTTTGTAATGAACGACACCAAAAGGCGGAACTCCCTCGTTGGGTCTATTGGCGCTCTTAGATCCATCTGTGGTACGAAAAAACCCTGTTGAATACAGAAGTTCATATCAGCTAGCTGGGCGTACATAACCCTCTCCATTTGGCTGAACGAATCAAACGCCAATAAAACGGCCAAGTGGCGGCCTGTCTTCTCCTGCGCGACACGAACTTCCTCGAATATGACACGCGACAGGAAGCGAACTTGTTTGTAAACGTTTTGAAGGACGCTTCCGTAGACTTCATTCACGATCTCGGACTCATTCGCGATCTCGGCCATCTTTTTCAGGGAAAAAACGAACAAAAAGATTTACATCGCGGCCAAAAAAACGCGTTTTCCCATTAGTGTGTTTGCCTAATTTATTGTAATCATTCATTTTTAAAACAGTCAGGTCCTTCACAACCTCAGAAAATGATTTCATTAAATTGGCATATACATTTAAAAACATCTTAGGTCGCACTACTTTTTGCGTTTCAGTTTACGTTTGTTTCCCGGTTGAATAAAGTTGACACCATCCCCTTCATCGTCGGAAATTAAGGCCGGCATTTCGTCCACTTCAGCTTGTACATCATCTTTTTTCATCACAACCATGGCTGGAATTGAATCCCAAAATTTCTCAATCGCTCTAACAACTTCGGCTGGCAGTTTTTTGGCCCCCCGTTCAACTGCCTCTCTCTCCTGGTTCGACACCGAAACGTCCTTGTCTTTCTCCATTGAAAAAAACTGCACGTGAAGCACAACTGGCACAACCAATGTAAGTAAACCTAGTAACTTCAGGGGCGGATTAATTCATCAGCCGGAGTACAATTTTATTTTACAACGCCAACGGCCGTTGGCATTACAGCAATGAAGTTAAGATAAAAACGTCGTAATGCAACGGCTGATAAAACTGGCGTATAATCAATAACGCAAAAAAAATTGGCAAGAACTTTTTTTTGGAGGTCCAACGGCCGTTGGCATCACGTAAATCACAACAGCAATGATGGAAACTGATTTTGCAAGTCCAACGGCCGTTGGCATCAAGAAAATCAGAAGAGGGAGCGACTGCCCAAAAAACGCATAATAATAAAACAAGTACCTTGCAGGTGGTTGACAGACGCGAATCTTGTGTGGCGACGTGGAATCTGCAAGGAATGCGCAAAAACGTTGCAATCAGAATTACAAGGATTACATATTTTCCACATTTAGTTTTTCAGGTCCAACGGCCGTTGGCATGAGATTAATAAGAATACCACTACATGCGTGTGAGAAAATTGTGCCGGGTGACAGAATTAAATCCAAGTTGCCCAGCAGGTGGGAGGGAGGGAGGAGGAGGGAGGGAGGGAGGAGGGAGGGAGGAGGAGGGAGGGAGGGAAGGAGGGAGGGAGGAGGGAGGGAGGAGGGAGGAGGGAGGGAGGGAGGGAAGGAGGGAAGGAGGGAAGGAGGGAAGAGGGAAGGAGGGAAGGAGGGAAGGAGGAAGGAGGGAAGGAGGGAAGGAGGAGGAGGAGGGAAGGAGGGAAGGAGGGAAGGAGGGAAGGAGGGAAGGAGGGAAGGAGGGAAGGAGGGAAGGAGGGAAGGAGGGAAGGAGGGAAGGAGGGAAGGAGGGAAGGAGGGAAGGAGGGAAGGAGGGAAGGAGGGAAGGAGGGAAGGAGGGAAGGAGGGAAGGAGGGAAGGAGGGAAGGAGGGAAGGAGGGAAGGAGGGAAGGAGGGAAGGAGGGAAGGAGGGAAGGAGGGAAGGAGGGAAGGGAAGGAGGGAAGGAGGGAAGGAGGGAAGGAGGGAAGGAGGGAAGGAGGGAAGGAGGGAAGGAGGGAAGGAGGGAAGGAGGGAAGGAGGGAAGGAGGGAAGGAGGGAAGGAGGGAAGGAGGGAAGGAGGGAAGGAGGGAAGGAGGGAAGGAGGGAAGGAGGGAAGGAGGGAAGGAGGGAAGGAGGGAAGGAGGGAAGGAGGGAAGGAGGGAAGGAGGGAAGGAGGGAAGGAGGGAAGGAGGGAAGGAGGGAAGGAGGGAAGGAGGGAAGGAGGGAAGGAGGGAAGGAGGGAAGGAGGGAAGGAGGGAAGGAGGGAAGGAGGGAAGGAGGGAAGGAGGGAAGGAGGGGGGGGAGGGAAAGGGGGGGGAGGGGGGGGGGCTGGCATGCATAAATACCTAGGGGGGGGCTGGCATGCATAAATACCTAGGGGGGGTGCTGGCATGCATAAATACCTAGGGGGGGTGCTGGCATGCATAAATACCTAGGGGGGGTGCTGGCATGCATAAATACCTAGGGGGGGTGCTGGCATGCATAAATACCTAGGGGGGGTGCTGGCATGCATAAATACCTAGGGGGGTGCTGGCATGCATAAATACCTAGGGGGGGTGCTGGCATGCATAAATACCTAGGGGGGGTGCTGGCATGCATAAATACCTAGGGGGGGTGCTGGCATGCATAAATACCTAGGGGGGTGCTGGCATGCATAAATACCTAGGGGGGGTGCTGGCATGCATAAATACCTAGGGGGGTGCTGGCATGCATAAATACCTAGGGGGGGTGCTGGCATGCATAAATACCTAGGGGGGGTGCTGGCATGCATAAATACCTAGGGGGGGTGCTGGCATGCATAAATACCTAGGGGGGGTGCTGGCATGCATAAATACCTAGGGGGGTGCTGGCATGCATAAATACCTAGGGGGGGTGCTGGCATGCATAAATACCTAGGGGGGGTGCTGGCATGCATAAATACCTAGGGGGGGTGCTGGCATGCATAAATACCTAGGGGGGGGCTGGCATGCATAAATACCTAGGGGGGGTGCTGGCATGCATAAATACCTAGGGGGGGTGCTGGCATGCATAAATACCTAGGGGGGGTGCTGGCATGCATAAATACCTAGGGGGGGTGCTGGCATGCATAAATACCTAGGGGGGGGCTGGCATGCATAAATACCTAGGGGGGGTGCTGGCATGCATAAATACCTAGGGGGGGTGCTGGCATGCATAAATACCTAGGGGGGGTGCTGGCATGCATAAATACCTAGGGGGGTGCTGGCATGCATAAATACCTAGGGGGGGTGCTGGCATGCATAAATACCTAGGGGGGGTGCTGGCATGCATAAATACCTAGGGGGGGGCTGGCATGCATAAATACCTAGGGGGGGTGCTGGCATGCATAAATACCTAGGGGGGGTGCTGGCATGCATAAATACCTAGGGGGGGTGCTGGCATGCATAAATACCTAGGGGGGGTGCTGGCATGCATAAATACCTAGGGGGGGTGCTGGCATGCATAAATACCTAGGGGGGGTGCTGGCATGCATAAATACCTAGGGGGGGTGCTGGCATGCATAAATACCTAGGGGGGGTGCTGGCATGCATAAATACCTAGGGGGGGTGCTGGCATGCATAAATACCTAGGGGGGGTGCTGGCATGCATAAATACCTAGGGGGGTGCTGGCATGCATAAATACCTAGGGGGGGTGCTGGCATGCATAAATACCTAGGGGGGGTGCTGGCATGCATAAATACCTAGGGGGGGGCTGGCATGCATAAATACCTAGGGGGGTGCTGGCATGCATAAATACCTAGGGGGGGTGCTGGCATGCATAAATACCTAGGGGGGGGCTGGCATGCATAAATACCTAGGGGGGGTGCTGGCATGCATAAATACCTAGGGGGGTGCTGGCATGCATAAATACCTAGGGGGGGGCTGGCATGCATAAATACCTAGGGGGGGTGCTGGCATGCATAAATACCTAGGGGGGGTGCTGGCATGCATAAATACCTAGGGGGGGTGCTGGCATGCATAAATACCTAGGGGGGTGCTGGCATGCATAAATACCTAGGGGGGTGCTGGCATGCATAAATACCTAGGGGGGGTGCTGGCATGCATAAATACCTAGGGGGGGTGCTGGCATGCATAAATACCTAGGGGGGGTGCTGGCATGCATAAATACCTAGGGGGGGTGCTGGCATGCATAAATACCGAGGGGGGGTGCTGGCATGCATAAATACCTAGGGGGGGTGCTGGCATGCATAAATACCTAGGGGGGGTGCTGGCATGCATAAATACCTAGGGGGGGTGCTGGCATGCATAAATACCTAGGGGGGGTGCTGGCATGCATAAATACCTAGGGGGGGTGCTGGCATGCATAAATACCTAGGGGGGGTGCTGGCATGCATAAATACCTAGGGGGGGGCTGGCATGCATAAATACCTAGGGGGGGGCTGGCATGCATAAATACCTAGGGGGGGTGCTGGCATGCATAAATACCTAGGGGGGGTGCTGGCATGCATAAATACCTAGGGGGGGGGCTGGCATGCATAAATACGTCGGGGGGGTGCTGGCATGCATAAATACCTAGGGGGGTGCTGGCATGCATAAATACCTAGGGGGGGTGCTGGCATGCATAAATACCTAGGGGGGGGGCTGCCATTCGTACCTTTTTTTCTTTTTTTATTTTTAAGCCGGCCTGGGGCAGCGGCGGCGGGTGGACGAAAACTGATAGCATTCCCGTTCGTGCATCCCGTGACCACCGGCCACCAAACGGAGGCACGACACCAAGGCAGATCAAGCACCAAAGGAAGCAGCAAGGACGTTGACGTTATTAACCAAGAATGGGGGTGCTGGCATGCATCAATACCTAGGGGGGGTGCTGGCATGCATAAATACATGTGGGGGGTGCTGGCATGCATAAATACCTAGGGGGGGGGCTGGCATGCATAAATACGTCGGGGGTCGCTGGCATGCATAAATACGTCGGGTGGGGTGCTGGCATGCATAAATACCTAGGGGGGTGCTGGCATGCATAAATACCTAGGGGGGGTGCTGGCATGCATAAATACCGAGGGGGGGGGCTGGCATGCATAAATACCTAGGGGGGGTGCTGGCATGCATAAATACCTAGGGGGGGGCTGGCATGCATAAATACCTAGGGGGGTGCAGGCATGCATAAATACCGAGGGGGGGTGCTGGCATGCATAAATACCTAGGGGGGGTGCTGGCATGCATAAATACCTAGGGGGGGGGCTGGCATGCATAAATACCGAGGGGGGGGTGCTGGCATGCATAAATACCTAGGGGGGTGCTGGCATGCATAAATACCTAGGGGGGGGCTGGCATGCATAAATACCGAGGGGGGGTGCTGGCATGCATAAATACCGAGGGGGGGTGCTGGCATGCATAAATACCTAGGGGGGTGCAGGCATGCATAAATACCGAGGGGGGGTGCTGGCATGCATAAATACCTAGGGGGGTGCTGGCATGCATAAATACCTAGGGGGGGGCTGGCATGCATAAATACCTAGGGGGGGGGCTGCCATTCGTACCTTTTTTTCTTTTTTTATTTTTAAGCCGGCCTGGGCAGCGGCGGCGGGTGGAGGAAAACTGATAGCGTTCCCGTTTGTGCATCCCGTGACCACCGGCCACCAAACGGAGGCACGACACCAAGGCGGATCAAGCACCAAAGGAAGCAGCAAGGATGTTGACGTTATTAACCAAGAATGGGGGTGCTGGCATGCATAAATACGTCGGGTGGGGTGCTGGCATGCATAAATACCTAGGGGGGTCGCTGGCATGCATTAATACGTCGGGTGGGGTGCTGGCATGCATAAATACCGAGGGGGGTGCTGGCATGCATAAATACATGTGGGGGTGCTGGCATGCATAAATACCGAGGGGGGGTGCTGGCATGGATTAATACGTCGGGTGGGGTGCTGGCATGCATAAATACCGAGGGGGGGTGCTGGCATGCATAAATACATGTGGGGGGTGCTGGCATGCATAAATACCGAGGGGGGGGTGCTGGCATGCATAAATACCTAGGGGGGGGGGCTGGCATGCATAAATACCTAGGGGGGGGGGCTGGCATGGATTAATACGTCGGGTGGGGTGCTGGCATGCATAAATACCGAGGGGGGGGTGCTGGCATGCATAAATACATGTGGGGGGTGCTGGCATGCATAAATACCTAGGGGGGGTGCTGGCATGCATAAATACCTAGGGGGGTGCTGGCATGCATAAATACCTAGGGGGGGGCTGGCATGCATAAATACCTAGGGGGGGGCTGGCATGCATAAATACCTAGGGGGGGTGCTGGCATGCATAAATACCTAGGGGGGGTGCTGGCATGCATAAATACCTAGGGGGGGGGCTGGCATGCATAAATACGTCGGGGGGTCGCTGGCATGCATAAATACCTAGGGGGGTGCTGGCATGCATAAATACCTAGGGGGGGTGCTGGCATGCATAAATACCTAGGGGGGGGCTGCCATTCGTACCTTTTTTCTTTTTTTATTTTTAAGCCGGCCTGGGCAGCGGCGGCGGGTGGACGAAAACTGATAGCATTCCCGTTCGTGCATCCCGTGACCACCGGCCACCAAACGGAGGCACGACACCAAGGCAGATCAAGCACCAAAGGAAGCAGCAAGGACGTTGACGTTATTAACCAAGAATGGGGTGCTGGCATGCATCAATACCTAGGGGGGTGCTGGCATGCATAAATACATGTGGGGGTGCTGGCATGCATAAATACCTAGGGGGGGGGGCTGGCATGCATTAATACGTCGGGGGGTCGCTGGCATGCATAAATACGTCGGGTGGGGTGCTGGCATGCATAAATACCTAGGGGGGTGCTGGCATGCATAAATACCTAGGGGGGGGTGCTGGCATGCATAAATACCGAGGGGGGGGGCTGGCATGCATAAATACCTAGGGGGGGTGCTGGCATGCATAAATACCTAGGGGGGGGGCTGGCATGCATAAATACGTCGGGGGGGTGCAGGCATGCATAAATACCGAGGGGGGGTGCTGGCATGCATAAATACCTAGGGGGGTGCTGGCATGCATAAATACCTAGGGGGGGGCTGGCATGCATAAATACCTAGGGGGGGTGCTGGCATGCATAAATACCTAGGGGGGTGCTGGCATGCATAAATACCTAGGGGGGGGGCTGGCATGCATAAATACCGAGGGGGGGTGCTGGCATGCATAAATACCGAGGGGGGTGCTGGCATGCATAAATACCTAGGGGGGTGCAGGCATGCATAAATACCGAGGGGGGGTGCTGGCATGCATAAATACCTAGGGGGGTGCTGGCATGCATAAATACCTAGGGGGGGGCTGGCATGCATAAATACCTAGGGGGGGGGCTGCCATTCGTACCTTTTTTTCTTTTTTTATTTTTAAGCCGGCCTGGGGCAGCGGCGGCGGGTGGAGGAAAACTGATAGCGTTCCCGTTTGTGCATCCCGTGACCACCGGCCACCAAACGGAGGCACGACACCAAGGCGGATCAAGCACCAAAGGAAGCAGCAAGGATGTTGACGTTATTAACCAAGAATGGGGGTGCTGGCATGCATAAATACGTCGGGTGGGGTGCTGGCATGCATAAATACCTAGGGGGGTCGCTGGCATGCATTAATACGTCGGGTGGGGTGCTGGCATGCATAAATACCGAGGGGGGGTGCTGGCATGCATAAATACCTAGGGGGGGTGCTGGCATGCATAAATACCTAGGGGGGGGCTGGCATGCATAAATACCTAGGGGGGGGTGCTGGCATGCATAAATACCTAGGGGGGGTGCTGGCATGCATAAATACCTAGGGGGGGGCTGGCATGCATAAATACCGAGGGGGGGTGCTGGCATGCATAAATACCTAGGGGGGGTGCTGGCATGCATAAATACCTAGGGGGGTGCAGGCATGCATAAATACCGAGGGGGGGTGCTGGCATGCATAAATACCTAGGGGGGTGCTGGCATGCATAAATACCTAGGGGGGGTGCTGGCATGCATAAATACCTAGGGGGGGTGCTGGCATGCATAAATACCGAGGGGGGGGCTGGCATGCATAAATACCTAGGGGGGGTGCTGGCATGCATAAATACCTAGGGGGGGGGGGCTGGCATGCATAAATACCGAGGGCGGGGGGCTGGCATGCATAAAAACCTAGGGGGGGGGCTGGCATGCATAAATACCTAGGGGGGCGGCTGGCATGCATAAATACCTAGGGGGGGGTGCTGGCATGCATAAATACCGAGGGGGGGGGGCTGCCATTCGTACCTTTTTTTCTTTTTTTATTTTTAAGCCGGCCTGGGGCAGCGGCGGCGGGTGGAGGAAAACTGATATCGTTCCCGTTTGTGCATCCCGTGACCACCGGCCACCAAACGGAGGCACGACACCAAGGCGGATCAAGCACCAAAGGAAGCAGCAAGGATGTTGACGTTATTAACCAAGAATGGGGGTGCTGGCATGCATAAATACGTCGGGTGGGGTGCTGGCATGCATAAATACCTAGGGGGGGTCGCTGGCATGCATTAATACGTCGGGTGGGGTGCTGGCATGCATAAATACCGAGGGGGGGTGCTGGCATGCATAAATACATGTGGGGGGTGCTGGCATGCATAAATACCGAGGGGGGGTGCTGGCATGGATTAATACGTCGGGTGGGGTGCTGGCATGCATAAATACCGAGGGGGGGTGCTGGCATGCATAAATACATGTGGGGGGTGCTGGCATGCATAAATACCGAGGGGGGGGTGCTGGCATGCATAAATACCTAGGGGGGGGGGCTGCCATGCATAAATACCTAGGGGGGGGCTGGCATGGATTAATACGTCGGGTGGGGTGCTGGCATGCATAAATACCGAGGGGGGGTGCTGGCATGCATAAATACATGTGGGGGGTGCTGGCATGCATAAATACCGAGGGGGGGTGCTGGCATGCATAAATACCTAGGGGGGGGCTGGCATGCATAAATACCTAGGGTGGGGTGCTGGCATGCATAAATACCGAGGGGGGGGGCTGGCAAGCATAAATACCTAGGGGGGGGTGCTGGCATGCATAAATACGTCGGGTGGGGTGCTGGCAAGCATAAATACCTAGGGGGGGTCGCTGGCATGCATAAATACCTAGGTTGGGTGCTGGCATGCATAAATACCTAGGGGGGGGGCTGGCATGCATACATACGTCGGGGGGGTGCTGGCATGCATAAATACCTAGGGGGGGTGCTGGCATGCATAAATACCGAGGGGGGGGTGCTGGCATGCATAAATACCGAGGGGGGGTGCTGGCATGCATAAATACCTAGGGGGGGTGCTGGCATGCATAAATACCTAGGGTGGGGTGCTGGCATGCATAAATACCGAGGGGGGGTGCTGGCATGCATAAATACCTAGGGGGGGTGCTGGCATGCATGAAAAAAGGTGGTGGGGTGCTGGCATGCATAAATACATGTGGTGTGGTGCCGCCATGCATAAATACATGTGCCAGCAAACCTGAGCTGCAAGGGAGCGAGAAAACCAAGAAAAAAAGCACGCAACACACCACGCGTCGTACCTTTTTATAGATGTTTCTTTTTTTTTATGGGGCCGGCCGGGGCGGCGGTGCCGGCAAAAATGAAGCTAGTGACACCGCGCAGATGACGCCGTGAACATGTCGCGTTGTACCGTAGAAGATACGAACAAAAAACAAAACACGAAAAAAGAGAGGCGGACCGCATATGACAGGGACGAAAAAAAGTCAGACACACAGCCTGTGTTATCTGGCATGCATAAATACATGTGGTGTGGTGCCGGCATGCATAAATACATGTGCCAGCAAACCTGAGCTGCAAGGGAGCGAGAAAACCAAGAAAAAAAGCACGCAACACACCACGCGTCGTACCTTTTTATAGATGTTTCTTTTTTTTTATCCTTGTCCTTCGGGGGCAGCGGCGGCGGGTGGAAGAAAACTGATAGCGTTGTTGTGCATCCCGTGACCACCGGCCACCAAACGGAGGCACGACACCAAGGCAGATCAAGCACCAAAGGAAGCAGCAAAACATCAACGTTAGTAACCAAGAATGGGAGCCGGGGGAAAGATCATACGGCGCTGCCATGGCAAGAAAACCCAGCAACCCAGCAACGCAGCTATGGCGCAACCCAGAAACGAAAACATTTGCGACAGCCTGCTTCAATAATGCTTGGATTCACACAAATGAACAAGTGGGGCTTACCAATCCAATCGATGGTCTCGGCTTGCTCGCAAATCCCTGCAACCAAACGAGAACCGACAAAAACACTCACACTCCCCCGTCAGCGACCGGCACCACGACACCAAAAAAGCGACGAAATTATCTGTCTCACACTCCCCCGTCATCGAGCTGCTTGTGGACAACTATCTGTCAAAAGCATCCATGTACATACACCGCCATTGCTCACCTCTTTTCACACTCTTCGGCTGCACACAATGGCGTTGCTCAGTCGAATATGGCTGTCGGGTTGCTAATATCGTTGTCACTTTCGGCCGATGTCGCGAATACCCGCCGTTGATGCTCGGGTGCAAGGTGCATCCACGGTGTCGGTCTTCCAGGAGGGCTGGAAAGCGCCAACGCAGCACCTGCAATTCAAATTCCCTGGTGCTGGTATGCCGACGCGCAAATGGAATGGCGCGGCGCCTAAAAGCCGCGCGCGGTAAAAAAATTTACGCGCCAAACGATATGGCGCGGCGCCGGGACGGCGCCGCGCTGAAAAATACTTGCAGTCGCAACTGTGACGTGGCGCTGCAGACCACACGGTAGGGAATTCGCAGCGCCATATATGGCGCCACGCCGACTCCTGACGCCGTGTGGCGCCACATGGACGCGGCGCTGCACACAGCTCGAGCCCATTTTTTCACATTCCTGCTACCTGATTGGACGCCTGGCGGAGGAAGCTTTTCACGGCGCGACGCCGAGGGGCTTCAAAAACGTATATAAGCAGGCAAAATTTCTCCGAAATTTAATGAACGAGCGCGACGCGGAGACCATGCTAGTGTGCGGAACTGGTGAACCACACCGGTACGGGACAGATTCTTGGCTGATCCTCGTAGTACCTCGTGAACACGTCTAGTAGGCCCGGGTTCAACTCCCGTCGTAACATTTTTTTTTGGGTTGGTGTGGCAAGCCTATAAAGCAATCCGCAAACCACTACACGGCTGGTAAGATTTAATATAATTAGCAACCTAATAGCTATATCAAAAATGTTTATGGGCATGGAAATTTTTAATATGTTGATATTAGACTGCAATGAAACGAATATGCAACCTGCCCCCCTATGTTTAATACAACAATTATTATTATTATTTGTGGCATGAATATAATAATTGTGTGAAATACAATGCTATGTGCAATATATTGCTGGTATGCCATGCAATTGTAACCAACAGGTGCAAGACCAAAAGGCGTCTTCAGGGCCCACCTGCTGCGAACAAGAGCTATGGCGGCGGGAGGTGCGTGCAGGGTTACGGATTTACGGGGTTGTTGACCACCAAATTTGTTGTTACGTGTGTTATGGAAACATTTCAGTCGAATTTCTGGGTTCCAACGGTCGTTAAGGTTATAAAAAGTGCGTTGGGATTCGGAAATTCACATCCTGGCGTGTAAAAAATGCAGGAGTTTGCGAGTTTTCGGCCCGCTTTCAGGGGTCCAACGGCCGTTGGGTGTAAAATGCATGTGTTGGCGTGTTTTCGGCCCGCTTTCAGGGGTCCAACGGCCGTTGGGTGTCGAAAATGCATGTGTTGGCGTGTTTTCGGCCCACTTTCAGGGGTCCAACGGCCGTTGGGTGTCGAAAATGCATGTGTTGGCGTGTTTTCGGCCCGCTTTCAGGGGTCCAACGGCCGTTGGGTGTCGAAAATGCATGTGTTGGCGTGTTTTCGGCCCACTTTCAGGGGTCCAACGGCCGTTGGGTGTCGAAAATGCATGTGTTGGCGTGTTTTCAGGCCCACTTTCAGGGGTCCAACGGCCGTTGGGTGTCGAAAATGCATGTGTTGGCGTGTTTTCGGCCCGCTTTCAGGGGTCCAACGGCCGTTGGGTGTCGAAAATGCATGTGTTGGCGTGTTTCAGGCCCACTTTCAGGGGTCCAACGGCCGTTGGGTGTCGAAAATGCATGTGTTGGCGTGTTTCAGGCCCACTTTCAGGGGTCCAACGGCCGTTGGGTGTCGAAAATGCATGTGTTGGCGTGTTTCAGGCCCACTTTCAGGGGTCCAACGGCCGTTGGGTGTCGAAAATGCATGTGTTGCGTGTTTCAGGCCCACTTTCAGGGGTCCAACGGCCGTTGGGACCTACAAATTGGGTAATTGTTGGAAAGCAATAATTTGATATAAAGTCAAAACTTCGTCTGGATTCTGTATGCGCGCGGATGCAGGTGAAGCGCACAACAAAGACCAAAGTCTCAAGTACGTCGAGATCAAGGGCAACCAACTTGCCCTCGACATGGCCAGCGCCATGGAATACTTGCTGAAGGACAACAATCACAAGACTGAAAACACGAAAACTGCAGTAGGCTTGAGGGCGCTTGAGCGGCTGCCAGGTGCGGTTGTGAAGGTTATGGGGAAACAGTACCGCCCTGCGCTGAAAAGAAAGGCGTCGGAGTCCTTCGCTCAGGAGGTTGTCGCTAATATCGTGCAAGGTTTCCAGGAATTGGGCAAGTCGGATGAGCACAGGAACGCGAAGTGCGCTGTGCTGTCAATGTGCTTGGGAAAGGACGGCATGAACAATCAAGGGCATTGCACTCTCGCGCGGCTGCTTAACGTCACGCCCAAGGATATCCAGACCGCAAGGGGAATGAGGATGGGGGGCGACCTTCCCGCCCTGAAGGCGCCCCTCGGGCTGTACGGTCGGACAAGTTTCCGGAGGAGGTAAAGAAATCGTCGGGAGTTACTGGTTGTCAGACCTAAACACGAGGGCGTCTCCCAACCATAAGGACGTGGTCAATGAGTTCGAAAGGAAGGGAAACGCCAGGATCCTGATTTCCTCCCAGGGCGGAAGGTACTACTTGGACTCGCTTGAAACGATTTACAAGCGGTTCTGTTCTGACGCGTCGCCGTACAAGGGAGGTATCGTGACGACTGCGGACGGGACAAGGTACAAGGTGGGGTACACGAAGTTCGTGGAGTTCATGCCCAAGTGCGTAAAGGGCGTGTGGAAGGACCGGGACTTGTGCGCATGCGAAAAGCACGTCGTCTTCGAGTCCCTGCTCTCTGCCTTCACCAAAGGCGTCAAGGAGTTGAAGAGCACGCTGGAGATCGAGGAGAGGGAGGGTATCCCTTCCGTGCCTGACAATGCCCATGACTTCGTTCGACGTTTCACCTGCCACAGGTCTGAGAGGGGGGGGGGGGCAAGGAGGGGGGAGGACGGGCGGCCCGTTCGTTAACGTCCCAATGAACTGCTTGGAAGGGACCTGCAACGAGTGTGGGATTTCCGAGTTCATCGTGACGGACCAGATGAAGGGGTGGACAAAGAAGTACACGTGGTTCGACTTCGTAAAGGAGGGCACAGCGCCCCGTGGGACGGTAAGCATGTATATTTGCATCGTTGAATATATATATGTAGACTTTCATACTTCCAACGGCCGTTGGCGTTGGGAAATTCCCAGCTGCTGACTTCCATTCTTCGGTCAATCCATGGTGCGCGGGTGTGTTGTGTTGCAGGAGGAGGATGTGGCGCCGCAAATGAACCTGCAGCAAAAACTCATCAAGTCAACCCTCTCGGAGCTCCATGAACTCATTACGGCGCGCTTCCCGGAATTCGCCATTCACGTCCATACATGGGCCTGGCAGCACCACGCTTACAAGGAGTGCATTGACGTGATGCCGCTGGGAACGGTGGTGGTCCTGATGGACTACTCGGAGAACTATTCGGACCACCTGCAGAAACAGTTGCAGGCGCAGTACTGGTACCCAAGTAGTTACGTCCTGATGCCGGTGATCGTGATGTACCGTGATCCCGTATCGCTGGAAATCAAAAGGGTGAAGCACGATTACATGGGGAAGGACGTACCGAGGAATGCCCAGACCCTGGAGTTCGTGATGAAGAATACCCTTAAGGTGCTGAGGGAGGAGGGGGTGGAGGTGAGGAACTGGATCAGTTGGTCCGACAACTGTAAGGAGCAGTTCCAATCCCGGTATGTGGTGGCGATGGCTGCGGACCTGCTCGAGGCCGACCCCGACTTGGACACATTGGAGTGGAACTACTCATGTGCAGGACATGGGAAGGGGGAGTCGGACGGGGAGGGGGGGACGGTGAAAAGCATCCTCAAAAGAGCGCAGATGCAGGAGGACAATCGGAACCTGAATACGGTGGAGGCACTGGTGGCCTACCTGAACCGGGATTGGAGAACCGGCAAAGACTCGAGTCGACCATCGGCACAATCGGACGTGGTTCGACGGGCATTTCTTCTCGATAACGTAAGTAAAGACAGTTGCTTTCTGGTGGTCAAGTGCAGTTCTATAATTTGTCTCTGGTTACACTTTACAGAGGACAGCTTCCTTGATGCAGTTTGAAGTTTCATAAGGCCAACGGCCGTTGGAGCTGGAAAATCATATAATTGTTGAGTGCCAACGGCCGTTGGAGTTGAGAAATGTACTTATAAAGTTTCCAAGGGCCAACGGCCGTTGGAGTTTGGAAATCTTATAATTGTTGAGTGCCAACGGCCGTTGGAGTTGGGAAATGTGCTGTGATGTTGTTTCATGGATTTACAATTGCAGATTCCCACGTCCGGTAAGGAGCGAGGCCCGATCCGAGATATCTCCACGGCACACCAGTGGCGACTGGACAAAAAGGGCGAGCAGGTCGAGGTGGTTCAGCTCAGGCGTTTTTCATGCTTCAGTTGTGCGGAGTGCCGAGAGGGCAAGTGGAGGACATGCCCAAATGATTGGAGCAGCTCGTCGTGGACTGTAAAACTCCAGGCGAGTAAGTCGCGGAACCCCACGCGATATCCGGGAACCCGCCTGAACCACCTTCAAACGGCAAGAAACGAGTTGGGGCGTGGTTTGCAGGAGGGGGAGGCCGTCGCAGTCGCATCTGAGAGGGGGCACAAGGACCATGTGCCCGACCACCCGTACTGGTTGGCGAAAGTTGTTCGAGTCGCCCACCAACTCGACAAGGATGAGTGTTTAAACAAACATACCGGGGGGGGGGCGAGGTTTTTAAGAAAGGCAACTGGGTAATGTACGTAAAATACTTCGAGAGGTGCTCCTCCTCCGGATCGGACGCCCGACGCTTCTTCTGGAACCCAGACGACCGAGAACCCTTAACTGCAATCGTGTGCTACCTGAGCGTCGCAAAGGTCACGAAGGGCAAGTGGGAAGGACATCCGGACAACACGCGACAGGGCTGGTTCACAATTGCGAAGAAGGTGGACGCCGAAATTACGGTACGTCATTCCAAACATAACTGTGTAAAATTGGTGTTTGTATGTCCCGTGTGTTTTTTTGTCGACGGTCGTTCACCTTACTACTACATTACATACGGGGCAATGGCAGCCTATACTTTAGCTTGGCTGAATGGCGCAGTTCGCATATCTTAATTTCTCAAAGCCAACGGCCGTTGGACTTACGAAACTGGACAAGTGCCAAGTGCGGATTGGGTACTATTATTGTTGAGGATGACCAGTTGTGTTTATATATTTTTGCATGGTGGCGGATGACTTGGCGTGTTGTTGCATTTTTACATACGGGTGTATGGTAGGCCTTAAACCCTAAACCCCTACACTCCTAAACCATGTTTACCCTTATATGTTGGGTGTGTTGGGTGAATGTTGGGTATGTGTGTTGGGGCGTGTGTGTTGTGTGTGTGTTGGGTGCATTCATAAAGGTGTGGGGGGGTGTAGGGTGTGTGCAAAGTGTCTTGTGTGTTGATGTTGGGTGTGGGGGGGGGGAGGTACATGTGTGTTGTGTGTGTGTCTTAGTAGGTGTGTTGTGTGTGTGACTTAGGTGTGTGTGTTGTTTGTGTTGGATATGTGTTGTGTGTGTGTGTGTGTTGTGTGTGTAGGGTGTCTTGTGTGTTGGTGTCTTGTTTTTAGTAGGTGTTGGGTGTGTGTATGTCGGGTGCAAACATAGTGTGTGTGTGTGTGTGTTCGGTATGTGTGTTGGGTGTCTTTTGTGTGTGTTGTGTGTGTTGGGGCGTGTGTGTGTGCTCTGTGTATGTATGTTGTGTGTGTGTGTGTGTGTTGGGGCGTGTGCCTGTGTGTGTTGTGTGCATGTTAATTGTCATGTATTGGTGTTGAGTGTGTGGGGGGGATGGACGTGTGTGTTGTGTGTGACTTAGGTGTGTTATGTGTGTGTTGTGTGTGACTTAAGTGTCTTTTGTGTGTGTTGTGTGTGTTGGATGTGTGGTGTGGGTGTGGGTGTGGGTGTGTGGGTGTGGGGGGGGGGTGCCAAGTGTCTTGTGTGTTGGTATTGGGTGTGTGTGGGGGGGTACGTGTGTGTTGTGTGTGACTTAGGTGTGTTTTGTGTGTGTTGTGTGTGATTGACCTAGGTGTGTGTTGCGTGTGTGTGTATGTGTTGTGTGGTGTGTTGTTTGCATGTTAATTGTCATGTGTTGGTGTTGTGGGGGGGGGGGATGTACGTGTACGTGTGTTGTGTGTTGGTGTCTTATTTTTAGGTGTTGGTGTGTGTGTCGTGGGTGCAAACATTGTGTGTGTGTGTGTTAAGTGTGTGTTGGGTGTCTTGTGTGTTGGTGTCTTATTTTTAGGTGTTGGTGTGTGTGTCGTGGGTGCAAACATTGTTGTGGTGTGTGTGTGTGTGTTGGGTGTGTGTTGGGTGTCTTGTGTGTTGGTGTCTTGTTTTTAGTAGGTGTTGTGTGTGCGTGTTTTCGGTATGTGTGTTGGGTGTCTTGTGTGTGTGTGGTGTGTGTTTGGGTGTTGTTGTGTGTGCAGTGTTGGGGAATGTGTGTGTGTTGGGGCATGTGTGTGTGTGTTGGGGCATGTGTGTCAGTGTGTGTGTTGTGGCATGTTAATTGTCATGTGTTGTGTGTGTGTGGGGGGGATGTACGTGTGTGTTGTGTGTTACTTAGGTGTGTTCTGTGTGTGTTGCGGTGTGTGATTGTGTGTCTTGGGTGTGTGTTGGGTGTCTTTGTGTTGGTGTCTTGTTTTTAGTAGGTGTTGGGGTGGGTGTACGTTGGGTGCAAACATAGTGTGTGTGTGTGTGTGTGTCGGGTATGTGTGTTGTGTGTCTTTTGTGTGTGTTGTGTGTGTTGGGGCGTGTGTGTGTGTGTGTGTTGTGTGCATGTCAACTTTCTTGTGTTGCATGGTGTTGTGTGTGTGTGTGGGGGGGGGTACATGTGTGTTGTGTGTGACTTAGGTGTGTTCTGTGTGTGTGGTGTGTGTTTGGGTTGTTGTGTGTGCAGTGTTGGGGAATGTGTGTTGTGTTGGGGCATGTGTGTGTGTGTTGGGCATGTTGTGTCAGTGTGTGTGTTGTGG
>RPFO01000872.1:5000-7500 GCA_009746045.1 Mesostigma viride
CGAAATTAAAGGCCGTTTGATCGTATAAGTTATCATAAAGTAACATACAAAATATGTAGTTGTTCACAGCCCAAATGCTTACCTTTACGTCCTTTCAACCCAGTAAGTACTAGTAGGTGAGGAATTAAATTGTGACGCCATTGTCGACCTGTCGAGGATCATCGTCAATTCATGGCGAGGAAGCTTGGATGTCTTTTGGCCGGCACACGTACCAGAGCTAGTGTTGGACGGAAGCGGTGGAACAGTTGCTATGCGGCAGCTTGGCCGACTGCCATCTTGCTGCTACTTTGCATGGACCTAGTGTCTGGAATAAAACGCGGGCCAGTAGTGCCTGCAGCTAGCCGGCACCGACGGCCCAGCAGCCCGCACGCGCGATTCAATTCCCACCTGTCAAAGATGGTGCCCTCATGCGTAGAGTGGACTATTGATCCCCTGGATCAAGTCGCCAGAACAAGCGGTATAAGAGTAGCTAGAAGCTTTTTCCTTCTGCATCGACGAGATAATCTTTTCCACAATATGGTTTCCAATGCTTTAATGCACGTGCTCCCCCCATGTTTGCTTGTCATGCTCGCGACTGAGATTGCGATGTTCGTGTGTCCGTTGGGTGGTTCGCGACTGCGAGAGATAGACCTTGGCTACCACCCCTGTTCTTAACGTTAATTCTGTTATGTGTACCATCGGCCCCGTGGGCCTCACTCGGCCTTCACTCCGGATCCCGCACTCATCAGGTCACCATTTGGCCGAGGAAAGCGGCCATGTGAAGCTGCTCAACTTTGGCGTCCAAGTGAGTGGTCACTGCACTACAGTGTCTATACTATACTGCTACCCCATGTGAGGGGGCATGTGGAGCTGCTCAACTTTGGCGTCCAAGTGAGTGGTCACTACACTACAGTGTCTATACTATACTGCTACCCCATGTGAGGGGGCATGTGGAGCTGCTCAACTTTGGCGCAGGGAGTTTGGATTCAGCATGCGTTGGACACATTGCCTCGTGATGTAGTGAGGGGGCCCCCCATGGGCGCTGCCCCAAACTGGGTGCTTTAGTGAAGCTAATGCAGATTATAGGCAGCCATATCAGTTTTACTAGCCTTGAGTGGGTGGGCACCTGGCAGCCCGTGAAGGTGCCGTGGAACGCTCCTTTGGCTCCCGAGTGGGTGGCCTTGAATAGGTTTAGGGCTAAGGGTTGCTCCTTTGACACAGGAGTCAAGGTGGGGGGCTCTCATAGAGTGGGGAGTGGGGTGTCCTTTTTCATGGTGGCTCCTTTTTATTCATAGTCCACATTTACCTGCACAGTAACGCATTAAAGCACCCATCTCACCCTCCCTGCCATCTCCCTTGCCCTCCACTCATCCCCACCCATGACCCAGAACTCTTCGCACCCCTTACTAGTCTATTGTAGAATCAAACAGTTAATTGTAGAACTAACAAACAGATTTCCTGCATCCCAATGCAACTTGCTCTGTTCCTGGCCGCATGCCTCGCATTAATTAACAGGTTGTTAAGCGTTTAAATCCTTTGTCAAGTTTCTTTTATTTCTTCTTTCATCGGCCGTATGACGTATAGTTTTCCACTCCTCCTTGGCCACATCACAATCATCAGTTCATCACTCCTTGGCCACGTGACTGTAAGCCATCCATCACTCCCCATCCAGGTGAACCGCGTGGAGGGCTCCTTCCTCCCTATCGAACGTCACGGAGGCTACGGCCTAGGCTATGCTGGCATCCCCCTGGGCGCCTCATTTGCGTTGGACCTCTGGGTGAAGAACGCGTTTGAGAACAAGCCCAGCCTGAGCCCTAGCGGCCGTCACGTGCTGCTCACGGGCGTGGGCAAATACCCCAAGTGGAGCCTGGGGGTGTTTGAGGGAAACCTGTCAGTGCACGTGAGTGCGCCATCTGTCCACCCTTTGGCCGGCCACTGGCGTGTGTCTCTTCTCTGTTACTTCCTTTTACAGTTTCTTCGGCTGTGGCCCTTGTTCACAATATTGGTGAGAACTTGGTTTGCCACGTGCGTTTGTGAACGTGGAAGTGTGTGCATGCGTGCACGCAGGGAGAGTACAGCACGGGCGCGTACGACCCTGCCGTCGACGCACGGGGCCCTATCCCTGCCATGGCATAGCATCCCTGCAAGGCCCCAACCGCTTTTCTTGTCTCTCGTGCACCAGCCCAACACCTTGTCCCTTCTCCTCTCCGGCAGACTAAAAACCCTTCTAGTTTACTGTGGCGGCGCAACACCATTTGCGTCTCCCTTATCCCAGTGTTGCGGCCCAGCACATTCGGCTTTTCTCTCACCCTCCTACTGTTTCGGTGCACGTCCCTGCCAGGTTGTGGCGGACCAAATCACCACCCACATCGCGTCCCTGGCCGACTACTGGTCTGATGTCGCCACCAACTGGGTGCGCCTGTCGATCGTGTCGCTGCCACGTGTCCAGGTAAGCAATGCCTTGTAAATGCTGGGTGAGCATGCTGTTTGGCTTTTAGTGAGACTTTCGAGATCGAGGGTC